>VNJN01006472.1:0-101252 GCA_008042485.1 Drosophila mayri
TTCTCGGAGCCGCTGCCCGCCGCCAAGAACAAGTACTACGGCAAGGAGTGGACGCTGTGGGACCGCTTTGAGGTGTCGGGCGAGCTGTCGCTGCAAGAGTTCCTCACCTACTTCGAGGAGCAGGAGAAGCTGAAGATAACGATGCTCTCACAGGGCGTATCGATGCTCTACTCGTTCTTCATGCCCAAGGCCAAGTGCTCCGAGCGCATGCCGCTGCCCATGTCAGAGGTGGTGCGTCGCGTGTCAAAGCGCCGCATCGAATCGCACGAGCGCTCGCTGGTGTTCGAGATCTGCTGCAACGACGTCGACGGCGAGGATGTGGAGGTGCCCTACGTTCGCTACACGCTGCCCTAAGCCCATATATATTCTTAATTTAACCATTAAATTATTTTATGATCACGTTTTTGTCGTTCGGAGACACGCGCACGCGCACCTCTAAACAGAAATGAAATGTCTAGCTGTTTGAATTCTAAGTTAAATCACAATACCACTACCCGAGGGATGGCAACCCAGATCTAGAAATTATCTATATATATATTATGTGTGTATCCTCTAAGGAATGGCAAATGAATTCGCAACATACGAAATACAAAGACTCGACTTAAAACAAAACCTAACTGCATCTGAAGAAACTCTCTGCTCAGCATAGTTGTAAACGAATGAGAATGAAATTTCATAGCACTGGAGGCGGATTTAAATCGCATTGAGTAATTGAAAATTGAAAATTGTGAACTGTAAATTGGAAACTGTTCATTCAGCACGGCAGAAAATTTTCACATTTCACTCATATATTTTTTTTATATGAACGTATAAACTAATAACATCATTGTATTAAACAAAAGAAGAAAAACGATGAGAAAGCGAATGAATAAAGCTGTATATTTCATATGGTAATGACACCGCGCGAGTTGATGATGTCTTCGGCTAATTTCGTTTATCACTTGGTGGCATTTCAGTAATCCCATTTCCCCAGCGCCAGTTGCAAACTTGAAATTGTAATGCATACTGCACAATAAGTATCTATCCATACGCTGGCTGCCAAGTCAGTCAAGTCAGTTGGCAGAAAGTTACGTGACACAATTAAATATTTTATGCCCTCTCAAGACGTTTATGCCACTCGCACTCCCAGGAGGAGGATGCTGCTGCCGCTCCTCTGCTCTTGCTTCTGCTGCTGCCACCGAAGTGCAATTGGCAAGTGCCGTAAAGTTGCGATGCAGCCGGAAGGCTCTGGCGGCGGAGGCGGGTGGCGTATTATAATTAAATATTACACGCAATGCAACTGAAGTATGGCCAAAGTTATGCAGCGCTGCGTCTTCCTCTTGGCCTTCTGTGGCTTTTCCTGAAACTTGCTTAAATTATGCAGATAATGAAACAAACAGGAGTGCGGGGATGTGGGGGTGCGTGTGAGGGGAATTTAGACATGGCCGAAATGGATAGACACAGGAATCCCCACAGAGCTACCGTCGAAGGCTTTGCATCTACTTTTGGCGAAGTACTTAGCCAGTTTTGGGTAGGCTAATCTAAGTTAACGATCGTCCTTTGCCTTGGTAACTAATCATTTTGGGATTTTCAGCTAAAGTTTAATGGGTTTCCTGGCCGTCTAATGCAGAGTTTCGTGTTCAACTTTAATTGTTTCAATAATTATGCAAAGGTCTGTTAACTAATGTTAATGACTTAAATATTGGTTTTAGTTTTCACATGTATTACTTATAGATTGAATTTTGTTTAATCATATACATATCTTTGTAAATCGTTATATGAAAAGTTTACTATTTTAAAGAACTATTTTTTATTTGACTGGGCATTTCCTTATTCCTATATAGCCTGAAATGGGTTATTTTGTTTTTATTTTTAGGTTTATTAAATTCTATTATAAACTTTATAAACTTTAGAATTCTTTACTAAAATATTCATTTTTTCTTTTTTCTTCTTGTCAGCCAATAACTTCAGGAAATTAGAGTTTGACTTTGTGTTTTATTAAAAATATTTAGTAAAAGTACTAACAATATTAATGCCCCATTAAATTACTCATTTCGTCCTTTATTATTCATTAATTGAATTAAGGGGAATTGATATCAAATACTCACTATTTTCCCTCAATCCTATTTAACAATAAACTTGATATGCAAAAGTATATATTAACTAAGATTTTCTTTGTCATTGTAGCTTTCTGCGTAATAATCATATGATTAAGCCACCAGCAGAATTTCAGATGAAAATCTCTGCCCTTCTTGTATTTGTTTAACGCGAAAGAATATAGTGTGCGTCAGGCAAGTGACAAGCGCCGCAAAACCCAGAGGCTGTTGACTCATGGGAAAAAGAGGGTCGCTACATCGCTGGATCGGTGGATCGTTGGATCTTTTTATATTTTTGGGGAAGCACTCACCCATGGAACCGCTTTCAGGTGTGGACAAAAAGCCAGCAAAAATTCATATGGCAAAACACTCGTAAATTTCAAATCGACTTTCAGGCTTATCTCCACTTCGGATCGAGCTAATGGGTCCATGAGTTTTATATCCCCATGAGTCTGCCTCAGGGAAGGGCATCAGCAGTTCGAACAGCTGAAATTTAAAGTCTTTTGTTTTATTCCCACAACCTGTTGGCTAATATCCAAAAAAATTTGCGGCTTATTTGTCATGCAAATCGGATGTGGAATTTTAATTTGTACTTGCTGCCATATTAATTGTGCTCCCTTTGCCATTGAGTGAGTGAATTCAATAAATTCTCAGTTGGCCGTGTGACACTTTTCCGTGTGCGATAATGAGCCACAAACTCCGCCAAATGTGATTAATGAACATGTTAAATGGAAATCGTCATGGAAAGGTGACGGTGGAGGTGGCGTTTTCCCAGATGGACACATCAAGGCAATAGGCGGGAGCAACGTTCGAAGCCAGGGAAAATCGGAGTGCATTGGATGCATATTTTAATTAATTACTCGGATACAGAGATGCATCTGCCTGTTGTGGGATTCTGAGTGGGGGGAGGGGGAGGAAGGTCAATTGGGCTGGCATTTCCTGTCCATTTGAAAGCGACATTTGGCCACAAGCCGTCATGCGTCATCCGAGAAAGTTTTGGCGCTGTGTAAAACACAATTAGTAATTGCTTTGATTTCCTGTCTGAGGAGGAACGTGTTCGATTTTGCGCACCTGGGAAATGGTAGTATGTAAATCGCATGTCCGACCACCGCTGGTTACATGTGCCCACTTCCATTTTAGATCACTCGAACAAGCGCCTCGAATTGAGTCACACAGAGATTGCACAATGGGAAGAGAGATCTGACTGAGGCAGGCAGGCGTACACAGGAACTACATGCTCTGCTTTATAATTTGGAATTAAAAACATTATATAATTTATTTAGATTACATTTTTATTTACCTTTCTTTGGTAGTAACAAATTTACCATTCGTTTTGAAATTTTGCTCCTGACACTTTGATATTGCTACAATTTTTAATTATATTTTTATTTATTTAGTTTATAAAACCTTTATATATTTATTCATGCATATTTTTTGTTATATTTTCCTTAGGCCCAAGATGACACCGAGGAATTCTTCATGTGCATTTACAGGAACCAAGTGTTTGGAACGCATGCATATAAATAAATAACTTTTGCCATATCGGCCAGACGTCCGTGCTCAACCGCCCACACATTTAATACAACATTATCTATATGTACCCATACCCCCGACTCGTATATTATGCTTTCGGCCATCGCCAGACGACACTTGTCGTTCTCCATAATTGATTTCTCACGAAATGCACCCGGCAATTTGAAATCGAGGCCTCTTCGGATGGAGATACAGATACAGCAGATACAGATACAGCTATATATACTACTGGAGGTCCGAGAGGCGCAGTTGAATGGGGAAAACTGGCCCTGATATGGTTATCAGGCATTCCCGGAGAAATGCAATAAACAAGATAATGCCCCACTGAGTCACTGACATCAAAAGTTACTAACCTTCCTTACTTACATTTCTTATGCTGTGGCCGATAAATCCGTTCCTTATCAGCGTGTTTTTCCATTCGCAGGAAGTGGATGGATAGCGGCATTCGATGGACGATCCTTGCCATGGCAAACGGGGAATTTTACTATATTTGGGAATGATGCATGAACATTTTCGCCTAAAAGTTGCGTAAGCTTACCCATTGAGAAATGAGTAGTAACTTCGATTTGATAAGATATGATTTTCTTAGCGTCATAATATTTCCGTGCTGTTACACACATTTCCGATGTCTCATACGCACCTTTTGTGGTCTTTTTACTAATTTTATTTCTACTTTTTTTTGTAGGTCAGCTGCAAAGCAAAAATCGGTTTTGCATTCAATTTCGTGTTCAATTAGCACTTGAACCCAAGACCTTACTAAGTTTGAGTTCAGAAATTGCTGGCGAGCAGTCTGTGGGGGTACAGTGCTTATTGTTATAATAAGACTGGAATTTATAATCTGAAAACAATAGAAATAGCAAATAATAATAATAAATATATAAATTATAAGTCCTTTGGTAAGACTATCTTTATTAAAGATGTTTAAAAAAGCAGGTTGGAAATAAAATATCATAATAAAGAGTATTTATTATAATATTATAAATATATTTAAAATAGTATATTATAATTAGGAGAATTTATTATAATATTATAAATATATTTAAAATAATATATTATAATTAAGAGTATTTATTATAATATTATAAATATATTTAAAATAAAGTTTGTCTATTTGATCTTAGGCTAAAAATTAAAATATTCATTAATTAATATCTGATTATATATTGTTTTAAAAATCTTTTTGTGAAACGCAGTGTACGAAACGGAACCTACCTTAGGTTATTGGTTTACTCCTATCACACGCACGCTTCTTGAAATAGTCATCAATATACTACAAGATCAACTTGTATCTATTGTAGATGGGTTATGATTAAGTGACAATAAATTGAATTTAAAATGGGCATTGAGCACGATGATCCCCCAAAACAAACGACACATCAACTAACGTAACAAGTTTATTTCCAAGTTGGCTATATTACAAATTTATGAATGAGTTTTTGGTTTTCCTGAAAGCTTATTTCGTTGATAAAACGAGTATGATACAATCGAATTTTAGGGTGAGTAATCGGTCAACGGCCACTATTCATCCGTTTGTACGTAAATTGATTAGATGTTCATTCAAAAATAAAATTTGGTCGGTTAATGAGGTATAGACAGAAATAATAATTTTATTTGAAATATAGAAAGAATAGTACTTAAATAATATAATTATTTATAAGAAATGTATGAAAAAAAACATGTATAAATTGTAAAAAAAGTTTAAAAAATGAATTATTTCTTTTATAATTTTAGAAAATTAGATTTAAATACAACATAAACTGATTTATGAAATTGAATTGTATTTTAAATTATGAATTTTGCGCTGTGTGATCTTTGTTCGTTTTTTTTCTTAGGAAACTGGTCCATCAATCAGTATTATTAACCATCTGCTTTGTATCTATTGTGAAATCGCTGGAGTGGCGCCAATCTGGCCACAAACGTGTTAAGACCGACACTTTTTTAGGTAGCATAAAAATCATAATCGCTAAAAACTTAAAAAATAGAAAAACAGATACTCAAAACTATTATTGTGGCTCTTTAATTTTCCTTAAGAGAAAGAAACTATTATAGAAATAGCTTCAGTTACAAGCAGTATCTTATCCTTGAGTGAGATATTGGAGTTACAACTGCTTGGCTCCCCAGCTACTTACATCCACTGCGATCATGGCTCTTCAGTTCTCTTAAAAAACAACCAAGAGAAAGTGAGATGAGGTTGTAAGAGACGAGTTACAACCAATGGACAAACTATCAATTTATCTGGCAGAAAGAAACGTTATTAAAATATGTTTTTTGTGTGTTTAATTTTTTTGTTTTTAACTGAATGTAGTTTAAATTAAATTAATCTTAAACCCATACTATTTATTATAATAAAATTGCTTTAAAAAAAATAACCTAATTAAATTACTTTGTTTTAAATTAAAAAAACGCTTGATTGATCAGTAAAAGAAGAGTTAGTGGTTAGTTAGTTATCCTTCGCCGATCGCGTTGTTGCATCTGAACACTCTGCTGCTCCACAGCAACGATCACTAGAGCTCTCTTTGTGGTATTAACCACCCGCCCCGTAGAGAGCGCGACTGATGAGAGGCACTGGCTCTTTGTGCGGGAACTGGCAATGGCATGGCGCTCCAAGCCGCAGCAAGTCAACAGTCACTGTCGGTCGCGCGAGGCGACTACTCGGCGCGATTTTATACACAATTCGAAAGCAGAAAACAAAATATCAAGAGGAAATAAATTTACAAAAAAATACTGTGAGATTTATGCTTACACGAAACACGAATAAAGTGAGGCGTTATTCTTGTTGTTGTTCTTGCTGCCTCACCGCCCACTTCTTTTGTAAGGCGAACAAAGCGTGGCAAGGAGCGGGAATCCGGGAACCGCGGGATTCGGTATCGGGATTGTATTTAAAAAAAAAAAAAACGTTAACAAAAGCCAGTGCACCTCCTTTGTAAATGCATTGCGTTGCGCGCTAATTAATTGTGTTTTTTTGCACAAAGCTAATGTGTCTTTGATAGTGCCACCACTGTCTTGGGAAATTGAAACGCACCCTCGCACCCGTGCTCCTGTTTTTCCCCCTGCCCACATTACGTATGCGTCATATTTAAAAGAGGGAAAAAAGGGCCAAAAAGGAGAAAGAGCGAGTGCGATTCACAGTGAAAGAGAAAGAGAGAGCTGTGCTGCCAAAAGAAAGCAGTGGCCACAACAAACACAAGAATTAGCAGCACAAAACAGGGCAACATTTTCATTTCTGTTGTTGCCTCTCCTGCAGCTGTTTATGCTGCCGGCTATTTGTGTGTCCGCCACTGCGCATGTGTGTGTGTGTGTCAACCCCCGCGTGAAAAGTTCAATTCCCCCCACCTCCCCTGCCGCCCCTTTACGACAACGAATTAATTAAGCCGCCAAGAAGAAAAAAACGTAACGAAATAGTTATCCACGAATCCCCAATGATCGCCGAGTGAAGGAAAAGTGCAAAGTTCTCGTGTCTTGTGTCTTCTCAACCCCAAAAGCAAGCAAGAGAAGGAGAAAAATCAAAGAAAAAAGTAAAGAAAATGTGGTTCACATGTGTCGCCGGCCTGTTCCGGCTAGGCGTCCTACTCACACTTGTTGGTCTGGTCACCTGCATCCTGGATCTGCCGCCACTTCGAGAGGAGCATCACCATTACCATCACAATAGACCCATTGATCCGCCACCGACAATCGAGCAGCAGGACATGCAAACGCACAAGACCTTCGCCAGAGGCAAGAGCGCCATCTCCGAAGATACAATGGTGAGTTTCAAAGGGTTGGATAAACTTTAAACCCAAAAAAGTATCTTTGAAATACTATTTATTATGATTGCGTTGATCCCAAATAAGTATCTTTGAGATATTGTTAATTATTATTGCGTGTATTTAGTCCAATGTTTGTTTAGGTTTACCTTTGGCACGAAAACTGTTTCCTTTTAAGATCATGCTCTATAAAAAGAGTTAATTCTTTGTCCAATAATAATTTTGACCTACAAAAAATAATATATAAACTAAAAACTTACTTACTAACTTAAGTAGTTTGAATTGGAATTGTTATAGTAAGTTTTAATGTTTAAAAATTGTTTAAAAAATGTATTTAAATTTAAACAAAATTTTATAATGTCACATTCTCAAAAACACACTCATTTCAATTTTTTAATTTACAGAAATTCCTATATATTTATTTGCATTCAAATTTCTATATATAATAGCACACAAAAAGACCTATATTCTCTAGCTATTAAAACTATTAGTTATCCCAATCATTTACGTTTAAAAAAGCAATTTAATCAATTTGAATACACATTTATTCTCATAATTAATGCTCAAATAAACTGAATCCATGCATCATTGATGGTGCTCCGCTTAAACATTGTTTGACACAATGGCCCAAAGCCAATAAAAAGTCATCAATTATTAACTTTTGAACTCCCAGTGCCCCTTTGAGTGCAACATATGTTTGCATAAAGACCTGAATTGGCAACAAAAATAGCAGCATTAATTACCACGGCTGTTACATACACACGCAAACATAATAAACCAATATGAATAAAGCAAAAGAAGCCAAAAGAAAATCCCCAAACGCTCCATATGCATCCGCAGACGAGAGAGTTCGGTAGCAAGCAGCTGAAAATGAAATCAGCATAAAGAAGGAGAATTTCCATTGCAGTAGCAGTTGCAGTGGCAGTGTGCAGCTTCAGATACTCAATCCGTATCCGCAGCGACAAGGGGTCGGGGGGGGCTGCGCACCATCGAGATAAGGCGGCTCCAAAGACCCCCCAGTCACCCTCGTTCTGTCCAGTGTACAGATGCTGCTGCCTGCTTATGCTGCGGCGGCTGCTCATGCCTATGACCCCAAAATCCCAAAATGGTCCACATATACAGGCACAGTGTGCGTCATAGATAGCAACCTTGATGGGGAACTGGTTCTTTAATTAATAGATACAATTTTTAAGACGAAATTATAAAGGTTTGAAGAACATAGAAGATTATCTTTTCTAAAATCGTTTAAAGTAACATATTTATAATTCTTTAAAGGTCTAAGTATCCGCTTTTTAAGATAACATTTATAATTTTAAAAATGTGTAATAAATAAGTAAATGGCTATCAGTTTATTGGCTTTTAAACTTCATGTGAAGTTCCCGCTTCTTCCATTTAAATCACAATTTAAAAACGAATTAAATAAACCAATGAATCATCACTTTTTTGGTAAAGCCCATTTAACTTTCACTTTATGGAAAATAAAATCACGAATCATCAAGTTTTTTTTATCAATTTCATTTAGTAATTTGATTAGTAGCACAGTTTTATGCTCCTGAAACCCACTGTACATATGTGTGCTCATTCAGATGCCACGAGATGGGTGCCACCAGTCTCGGGCTTGGCCACTGCAGTTCGGAGTGCACAATGCACGCTTATTGTTTGGGGCCATCCACTGCGTCCCATGGCTCTTAATGCATTTGTGGGTCTGCGGTTGCATCTGAGTCGGAGGTGGAGTCGGAGCCGGAGCTCGGGACCAGCCGGAAAAGCCCTCGCGACTAGGACATTTGCCTTTGGATGGCTGTGGTTAATGAGCGCGGGCGCCTTTTTAATCAGAATAACAAAATATGAGCAATTTACTTATTATTGTTCCCTTTTGTTTTCCTTGTGTGTGCCAAGGAGTCGCGCGGTGGCATTCTTGAAGGCGCGCCAGGACATTGAACCCGCGCCGCCGCTGCTGACTCAGCAGCGCCAGACATGCGAGGCAGCCAGGATGAACTATTTATGTACTCCGCCAGTCGGCCATTCAGCCATTCAGGCTACTCCGGACTCCGCACTCCGATGGCTTTCTGCTCCATGCGGCTTGGACCGAATCTTGGCATTTATTAAAGTGCGAAAATTGTAATTGAAGGGTCTGCGGGAAGGGTTGGGGGGAAAATATAAAAGATTGAGCGAAGGAGGAAGCAAACAAGCTGCGTTTCATAAGTACAAAGGAGGTCAGCATATGGTCATATGGTCATGTCAATTAGGTTTATATATTTATTGCGGCTTAATTTTTCCAACTATTTAAACCTTTAACGAAAACTATAAAAATATTTTGGAAACCAAAAGAATTTAAAGCGGAGAAAGTGCCTTATATTTATGAAACGCTGTTTAAGACAAAGGGAGCAGTCGATGGTCGTCACCGAGCCCGCATATTGTTTATTTAGCAAGGATATCGAAAGCGATGTATGTCCTCGCTATACAGCCGCCCGCTGGATAAGCTGGGCCAACATATGCCATATAACGATAGATATATATTCATTTATATATCTATATATGTCTGCATATATAGAGCACTATACATGGCGGCAATATGAGCGGAACCGAAAAGAACAGAACTGAGTCCCGAGGCAAACCGAGTTGGAACGTCGCGACATCGAATTGAGTTGAGTTCTCTTCGGATGGGTTGAGTTGTGTTTCCAGTGTCGCCAGCTAGGCGCTGCTGCCATGGAGCAGCTCACCCGGTTCAATAAACGCACTCATACACACACCCTGGTTGTGGCACACTCGCACACCCCACACACACTCTCCGAATGGTTGGCATACACTCACGCACTCGCGCTTATGAGTGGCGTGTAATCAAATAAATGATGAAAACGGAGCCAAGATGCAGAGGAAGATGCCAGTGCACATAGAGAATAGGTTGAGATAGTTTTGTATCTTTTCAAATATAGGGGTTTGTTTTTGGTATACCCCAGAAGTTGGTTTTAATATGGGGAACAAGCTTACTATTTATTAATTTATTTAAATAATTTTCAACTTAAATACAAAAGAGTTTTCTTTATAATTGTAAATATCAACATTTATGGGATAGCTTTATTTATAGTAAATAAGGATTAGGTTTAGGAGCTAAGTTAATTAGGAAAGATATGTGATTACATGTAATAAATTCAAATAAAGCCTCTAAATATTATGTGGAGTTTTAAAGTCAAAAAGTAATAGTCAAAACTTTATTTCTTATAGACCAATAATTATCATAAATTAATGATTTTATGAAGAAGTTATTACTTAAAGTTTATTATAAAATTCCCCCGACTTTTGTTCATTGTGTAGCTATTGTTCTTGGGAGACTAGACCCTGCCTTCGTTCTCGATAGGAGGAAGGAAGGATGGTTGAGGGAGGGGGTGCTGAGAAGGCGGGTGCCTGGCAGGGTCACGGCAAGGCAAGGCACTGCACTGCTCGGCGGTTGCATGCCCCAGCGGAAGTAGTCCGGAAAGTGTACATACACACATAGAAAGTGAAGTGAAGTTAACTTATCTGCAGGCACAGCGACACACATGCATTTGCATATCGCCACGCGCAACTCTTCCATATATATTTACACTCGGATATATCTGTCTGCAGAAGGGCCTGCCCATATATATATAGCTACATCTATATGTAGACTCGAATGGAGTCCCGTTTGCCACTGACACTGAAGACAGAAGACAGAGTGAGCGACCTAACAAACTGTTGCAATTTGCTTTCAAGTTTTCGCAAAATTCTAATTGGCACAACTAAAGGAAACAGCAGAAGGAAACAGCGTTGTCATCCGCAGACTTTTGGGGACTTTCAACTGTCGTGTTTGTATTTGTAATTGCTATTTGCGGCCGAGAACTGACTTCCTTCTACACTCCACATTTCATTTGGGGTAGTTTTCTAATGAACAGGAACAGGTGTTTCCTGTCCGCCTTATGGAAGTGATTAAAAACATATAGATGATTCATTTTAATTTCATTTGGGGGTTAAAATTCAGCATAAACACATCAGCAGCTGAGATTTAAAAGCAATCTTTTTATTTTATGTTTTAATCGAAATTCCGCAGAAATATATTTATACTTTGAGAATAAAATCAAATTTATCAAATAAATTATTCTTGCAGCTATCAGTAATTAAAGCTAAAAAAAGAGAAACTTTCATAATCCCAAGGATTCTTATTCATTGGCAAATAATAATCATTATTTCAGTTTATTTTAACAGAGAATGTTTTAAATTAAAAGAAATGCCACATGAATCAGTGCCACACAAAATATAATATAAGATGATACTAAAATGTTGAAGCCTGGATTTTAAAGGAATATTTACAAAGACATAACACTTATTACTCATTCTTAATTGAACCATTCGCCGAGCCCCCGTCCGGCAGCAAAGAATTCCTCAATATTCATCAAATTCCTCCCTTTTTCGGAATGCAATAAACGCAGTTGCAGCTGATGGAAGTCATTGTGGACATTTTCGTTGATTGTTTTATGGCTTCCTGGTAGAGTGGGACTCGAAATCCAACCCTACCCAATCGCTTTTATGGCACACTCAAGGCGGGGCAGCCCCAACTTTCTGAAAAAAAAAACAAAAACAAAAGCAGCCTCTTAATAGGCTTATGACAATTCTTGGAGCGCCAGTTGAATGCACTAAGCGGTACAGTCATTAAGTAGGAGCCCCGATCCGATCGTATAATTATTAAATGCCAACTCCATATACGATAATTATAATCAGAAGCATCTGAAAACAGGAACAGCAGAGTGACACTGACAGCGAGGGAGTGAATCGAGTCGGTTCAGACTTGAAGCATATTAAATTTGCAGCTATTAATTATCCGGCGACGATTTTACAGCATTATTAAGTCAAAGCTGCTGATTCACGGCTGCTCTGGAACAGAAGGGGGAATTTTAATAAATCGGGCAGCACATTAACTTTATTATCAATTATAATAACAGATATTTCCGCTTGAATCGTTGACACAACACCGCTGCCTGAGCCCAGGTTGCTTCGAATAAATTTACATTTTTTTAAAGGTAATTTGTCAGTGAATGAATGTGACTCCTCGGTGTGTGGGTCAATCCACTCACAAAACGGCCGCTTGACACCTGTTTTATAGGTGTTAATGAGACTTGCCCCAGGTAGGTGGGACAGCTAACTGAAATGAATCGAGAGTAGGAAATCCCTGAGCACACATTAAGCCAGTGACTAACAGAGACGAGATTTCTTTTTGCCAGTCATGTAGGTAGAAAATTCAAGATTGTTATGAATTTGGCGGTTAATTAAAGATTTGACTTTGATATTGTCAGTAGTAACTTGATGCTTAAGAGCCTTATTTTTTATTGAATTTTCCAAATGTTTAATCTATTAAATACCAGAGCCTTCTTTTTTATTAAAATTTCCCAAATAGCCTTAATAACCTACCCTCTCACGCATACAAATCGATTCATTATCCTTTTTAATTTAAAAAGTACTCTGTGCTGCTTAGTAATATATTTTATTTGCTACTCCCTACTTTTTAATTAGAATATTTTACCCAAATTGCAATCACAATTTGCCACCGCTTTTTCCCCAGACTTTGTACCTACAAAAAAAATGCGAAAAAATATCCTGTACAAAGCCAAAAGGACTCCGTTCAGTGGCACCCCCTGCCGGGCAGTCATGCAACATGCACATGCATTTACCTGGCTAAAAAAGCTTTTTTTATTAAATTTCGCTTTCAATACAGAGTGTGCTGCAGGTGGAGGTGGAGGTGTAGTCGCCGCTGGTTTGTTTTCTATTTATTTTTTTAATTGTGTCACGTAGGGAACTGCATTCGGCTATAGAAAAAAGCCAGCTGCCTTTTTAGCTCGGCTTGCACTGCCTGCAAAAAAACAGAAAATAAACAAAAAATAAGTAAAAAATAAACTACATCTGATACGTGTTTGTGTGAGCACGGATTTCATACTATATTTGTGCTGCTCTGCACGCATTGAAATGCAAAGAGCGGAAAAATTTTCGAGCCGAGCCACAAGAACAAATAATGCCCAATTTGCATTGGCAAAAGAGTGGAATACAAAAGCATCGCTAATACCAGCTTCTGTGGTAGGAAAAACTAAACTAAATGTGGAAAAAATCTAGGTTTTTGCGGGTTTATATGGGAACTATAATCACCTGTTATCGGGTTTTATTGTGGGAATATTAATATTAAATTTTAAGACTTTATAAAGCTTTGAATAATCGGTTTTATCTTACTTTACCGTCATTTCTAGTCAAGATCTTGCTTAAAAATATCTTGAAAATCTTGGAAATACTTAAAGAAATGGAATTTATCTTTTACGAAATAATAATATACATATTTTTTAATAAAACCACTTTTAAAATCTATCAAAAACATAGGGCTAATTCCTGCTGCTTTACTTTTCCAATATTGCCATTATTTAAATACCTCACAAAAGACTCGTCATCGAAATTAAAACGTGCTCAATTCAGCTAATGTAACGTTAAACAAGGCATTGTATATAGGAAGTATTTCCATTTATACATTCGAATTATATACTTAATTAAAAGCTGATAACACACACACACAAAAAATAAAGATCGTTGCATTAAAAAGGAAACACTCAGCTGGGCGATAAGACTGACAGAAGCCGCCCGATTTCCATTGTTGTTTGTTGTCTTATTCATTAATTTTATGTGCCATTGATTGATTTTTAATGTCATTTGGGGAAGGGGAAAATACTGACACAGCAGCGCACCCGAGAGAGAGAGAGTGATTGAAGTGTTATCGTCTGGACGACCCACGCTGCGTATGATTGATGCATTTATGTTGATTTTCCTTCGCTTTCCGTTCTTCGCATGCATTTTATGCATTTTGCGTATATCCGCTGCATCATTATGGCTGGAGTGCCCACAAATATGAGACATTTGCTGTGCATACACAATTTTGGACGACAGCTAGCTAGCGAGCTCTCTCAAGCTCAATCTGCATGCACATTAGCCAATGGAACGCCAACGCGGATGCGGATTCAGAGACACCATGGTGGACATCCTTGGGGACAGACACTAATTTTGCCACTCGCAAACTTTGGGGAAATATGTCCCCAATTTTGGTTATCAAATTCTGTGATCAGGTATCGCTAACAAAGGAGCGGTCATAGGGGGCTAGGTGGGTGTAATTCCAAACAAATTCGACGGAATTATAAAGGAAGATGACATAAGTTCAGGAGGAGAAGAAAGGGGAGATATTAATTAGGAAAGCTGAGGAATTCAAATGAAGAAATGCTACTAAAAGGTACAAAGATTCTTATAAAAAGATAACTTTACCAACAAACCATTTAAATATAAGGATTGCCTTACGTTTTTATAACAAAAATTTAAATTTAAAGAAATTTAAGGTTAAAATAAACCTTTTATTGTATTCATCATATATTTTATTATACAAATTTACCTGTTTAAATATATACTTCATTATATAATAGAAAACATCTATTACAAAAGGAAAAAGTTCATTAAAGGTAGAAAGATACTTATGAAATTCCGAACAAAATCATTTTTAAATAAAAGGTTACCATTGGTTGATGTCTTAAATGTTTAAATTACTGAAGATATTTTTAGATACAAATTTATCTGCAAAATATTTAACAACTTATAAGAGACTAAATAAATCCATTTAAAACCGTAAAGCATTTCCATCTCGCCTTTTCTTTTTCAAGCTAAAAGTAGGGCAAGTAATAATACCTCACCGACTTCAAAGTCCAACCGACATTTGTGCAGATAAATAACCCAACAAGTGCATATATATATATATTTATGTTTTTGCCATTCGTGCATATCATTCAAGTGAGTGTTGGAGCTGGGAGAAAAAAAAAGGAAAATGCATTATCGGAATTGCACAATCGTTATTGTTATGGTGTGTGGAAAGTTTCAGCTTTATCTGCTATGCATTTCATTCAGCCAGAGCCCAAGAAGGATTGAAAGATATATTCTTATGCATATATACATATATTTATATTTATGCGTGTACCAAGCGGAAAACATACAGAGTCCAGCCATTAGCTGGGGAACAAGCATTCACACTCCAAGACTCGGATGCAGATTCGCTCGCCTAATGGCAGGAAGAATAAAAGCGCAATAAATCCAAGAGGTTTTCGCTGGCAAAGGCGAAAGGTGGAAGTGCATAAATAAATACTATATATATTTCCCCAAACCGAAGCCGAATCGAAACAAACCGCTGGTAGAGTTCTAAGAGCGCCATTGCAAGCACAAAAGAAAAATATAAACAAAATATAAAGCAATTGGATTTGACCCAGATTCATTGCTGCCGTCTGTTTTCGTTGTTTTTTTTTTATTTGTGTTATTTGTGTTCCTCCCTCTGAGTTCTCCCCCACAGATTTTTCGGTTGTGTTTTTTCTGCTCGTATTAATTATCACATTTTTGTGCCTCGACGCGGACTTGTGATTGCAGGGCAGCAGCAGCACCAGCAGCAGCAGCAACAATCGGGAGCATATAAATACAATTTATATTCGATTTATTTATTTCGGGAGGACAGAGGATGGAGCACCGAGGAGCCCCAAATGCCGGCAAGCACGCGAGCTAACGGCAATTTCTGCTGTTAACTCCCAGCGAGGGGCATTACTCTTGGTTGGTCCAGGAACCCGAATGAAAAATCTTTGACATTTTGGCAGGCGGCAACGGCAGCAGAGACGTTGGAGTCTTGATTCCTTGACTTGATTTTAATGATGCCACATGATGCTGCTGCTGCTGCTGCAGCTGCTTGGATATATTGGCCTTTTCCGCAGAACTCAGAACCCAGCGAGCTGAGTCGTCGACTCCACTGACATCCAACAAGCAGCAACAATGGCAATGACAACGCCTTTTTTGGGCGACATTTGTGCAGCAAGCAGGTTTCCTTTTAAGCGCTGAATGTGCCATCAATTATGCGGCATGTTGCCCGATCTGAGGCTATAGCTTTGCTCACATTCAGCTGCAGCTTCACGAAAAACGGCTCCGAGATTCAAGCTTCCAGCTTCAACTCCAACTCCAAAGCCCAAGAAGGTACGAAAGCCACAGCTATAACAGCAGGCCACGTAGGTGTCAGTCACTTGTGCACAGCGGGAAAATATGTTTTTAAATATGAAAATATATTTTACATCAATAAGGATAACATAACATTCTGAAGGAAATAAATTTTAATTTACGAAACAGTCACCTTGCGTCAAGCTCTGACTTAATCTTTTATATTTGATGCCTCTTAATAACATTTAAAATTGTTAAATACATTCTTGCATTATTAATACATTAATTGCAATAATTATTATGAATAATACATATTTTTTCGCCAGTGCTTCCAAAGGTATTACCTGTTTTTTTTACCTCTCTCTGAGTCAGCGACATTCCTTCGAAACTCTTTCTCATCTCGTGTCTCATCTGCGGTTCAGAGTGCACAAATATTGACCAAGTCATTTGGGCAGTCGGGGGTTTTATTATTCCGCTTGGCCACCTAATTTAGCCACACTCATCAGCGGCGATGCCCCGCTGCTGCTTCAGCTAATTTCATCAAACAGCAGTCATACAGTATTGGCCCAAACGGGTTTTGTGTTTGAGTAATGTATCGCTTGAGCCTAAAAACTTCACCCGGTTATCCCAGCTCTGTGTTGGCCAAAATAATGGCTTTTGCAGCAGGTTTATTTCTGGCTTTATTTACATAACTCAGCTGGCGCCAAACAACCAGTAGCCGTTATTAAAGATAGTATCTGGTCTAAGTCTATGGAAGATAATTGCAACAAAGTGTAGGCAGGCTGAATAATATTAAGTAAAAGGGCATCAGTGGGGATGTCATGATGAAATGTCATGAATGAAGGATTGAAATGGGTGGAAATAAATTCTTTAAATGCAATTCTTAGTATCTTTATATATCTTTGCAGTATCTTTACCCCCCGTTAGCAACAAAAACCCTTACTCTGCCCTTACTCACATCTCTTTGGCAAAGATTCTACAACTTATGGCACTTTTCTTGGCTAACCAAGGGCATAAAGTTGTTGAAAATACGGCATTCACAATTGAATTATTAAGAGAATTTATGCATGTTCCCCTGAAAGCAGAAGGCTGTTGTAAGCTGATGCCAAACCGCGGGCGGTGGGGCATCGATATATCACTGACCATATTGAGTTGCCGCCGTCTTAATGTTTCCGTCTGCAAATGGTCTTAATGTCAGAAGTTAAAACCTTTTTAGACTCGGCTAAAATTTGCATATAATTGCCTAGAGACAGAGCCTTCCTGACCGGGCCATATGTTGCAGCCATATTCGACCTGATCTCAAGGCGATGCCTGCCTTTCCACACATCGATTTCTGTTTATTTAACTGTCGTGGCAAGTCATTGAACGTAAACTTGGAAGCTGGTGCTTTGTTTTTGAATGGAACAGAGCGAAGCTGGCCGTTGATATAAATAATAATGATTTATTTGTTTATTGCAAATTGCTCTCGGACACAATGCGTAGTTAATCAAGAGTGCAGTTCAGCGGCGGCTTGCCTTGGCATCCCAGAAAGAGTCTTTTGCCACCTCCCCACCTTCATTTTCCATTTCCATTTTCCACGCCATCTTTCCCATTTTGCTATTATTTGCTCAGGCTGATTGAGGCTTTGGCTATGATTGACTTTGTTTTGGGATGGAAACTCTGATGACTTGTTGCTCTGTTTCCATTGTCGCTGTGACAAAGTAAATGCTCGAACCTGGCGGCTGGCAGGTGCCGAGTATCTCATCACTTTCCCATAAACACAGAGCTCCAAATGGTCGCATTTCCTACAAGTGGGCTGGAGCCTTGGGGCCTGATGCCTGGCCGCCTGAGGGCCTTGCACCGTGGGCCGTGATCCGTGGGCGGGGATATAGCAATTTACGTCCTGTGGTCTAATTAAAGTGCAAGCACAAACACAAACAACGAGCGAACCAACTCAACTTGTGGCAGGTTGAAAGACGTACCGACCGACCACGAGTCATTCGCCGCCAGGCGCATTGAACGTTGCGTGTTTGCAGCTTTGTGGTCGGTTCATTTGATGGTCTATCTACACAGGGAGAAAAACAAAGGAAATCAATAGGAAAAATAATCAAGAAAAAATAATCAAAAAAATTAATTCGAAAAATAAATAAGGTTTTATGTTTCAATTTAGAGGGTTTTGTTGAAGTTAAAAGGCACAGTTCTCACAGTTAATCCTTTCAAATAATTAAATAAACTTAGGTTACTTTTAATAATATTATTGATCTTTTTAGCTAAAAGTTTTTTTAAAAAAAGTATCTAAATCCCTTCTGATTTGATTTCTGTTTATATGTCAGTTTTTCTTAATTAACCTTCTACCAAATATTTTCTTTTTGTATACTGGCAGCGATAAAGCCAACAAAGCAAGTTTTAATAATATAGTATCCAACAGTGCTGCCTTTTTATATATTTTTTTCAGATACAAATATTTTATTCTGAAATAATACTATGTAGAATTTTATTTCTACAAAGTTTTTAAAATAAAACTATATTTTTAATTAACAAAAATATAATGTGTATTCAGTTTAAAGAAATAATTCATTTAATTTATAAAAACATGTCTCAAAGGAATATCTGAAAAATAGAGTAATTTGTATAATAGAATTTCTAAACTTTAAAAATGAAGAACTTTCTATATTTGTGCCATTTTTGAAATAGTTTACTGTCAACACTGATGTCCAGCTATATCTTTCTCTGACCAGTCTTTCCCTTGGCTTCGTTGCCTTTCTTATCCCACATTAATCAATGTTGATTTCAATTAATTTAACCATCTCTTCACTTTGTCCAGGCCCTTTGAAGGAGTGAGCTTGTGTGTGGGTGTGCGTGTGTTTTTTATTAAATGCTTCCAATGGTGGGCGTGGCCATCACTCTGATCCGTTAGTTGCCACATCCTTTTTATTAAAATTCGCAGTCTATAAATTGCCAAGGAGCTGCAGTTGAACGGATGGACGAACGGACGTGGACGTGGTCGTGGGCGTGGAACTGGAAGTGGAAAGGGTCGTTGGGATGACTCGCGCACATGTTTCAAAAGATATGTGTGTGCTTGGGTGTGTGTATCCAAGACTTTTATGAGACAGCAACAGGAAATGCATGGCAATGGTCTGGGCCCCTCCCAAAAAAAAGTGGGAACGTGTGTTTCTTTAAATGGAGCAGGTAGTCTGAAGAATGTGCAAGTCCGAAATGGAAATGACGAGGAATAAAAAAAGAAGATACAGAAAGTCAAAAGTAATATCTCTTAAATATTTAAATATACTTTTCTTAATATTAGGAATTTAAGTGTGTCTTTATATTTGTTTTCTGGAAAGATAATCAATAAAAGGAATGATTAGTTTGCATTTCCCTCATTTAAATTCTCATAAACAGACATTTCATGATTCTCCTTTTAATAATATAATAAAAACTCCTTTTCAGTCCTTAAAATCTTTCGATTTCCTACCCTTTCCAAGCATCAGAAACCCAATAAAGCCATTAATATGATTGATTTCGAAACCATTTCACACACTCACTCGCAGTAAATTTGTTTGTGGCAAGGACCTGTTGTTCTACGGACACATTTGACTCCATATCCTGGCAATTTGGCCCCGATTTCATGCTCTTTGTGGTTGCTCCTTCTCCTTGCTGCTCCTATATATATATATATATAGGTTTTTTTTCTCGTGATTCGTGCAGAGTTCACAGAATTTTGTGGAGAGGCTGGTGTCCTTCTTTGGCAGGCGTCGCATTGTAAGGACCCTGAGTGCATATGTTCAAAGGATGAATGCGCTCGTTTGTTGCAGTTGCCTGTCATTTTTATAGGTTTGTTTGCCTGCCGAACCGACGGCATTTGTAGGTGCTTTTATTAGCCACTGTGTGACATGTGGAGCGGAGAGTTATGGGCCAGCCTGTGGGCCATTATGATTTGTTTTTGCGGTTCTCAATGCTGCAAAAAGGAGAATCTAGGATTTGCTATAGCAAAATACAGAGAGTTCTTGGGGTATATATATTATTTTTGTGATATTTTCTAACTACAATTCCCTATTAATTTTCTCTTGATTAAAGCTCATTCTCCTATTGTTCGAAATTAATTGAATTAAGCCACCCGATAAGCCCTTCCTCGTAATTTATTTGTATGGGTGAACCCTCACTCGCTCTGTTATAATTATAATCCAATAAAATAATAAACATATCGCCTCGTTCATCGTTCAATTTACTTTCACACTTTCACCGAGAAGGGAGCGAGTAGTTTTCCTTGTGTCACGCCAACTTAACTAAATTAAGCTTCGTGGCGGGGGAAAAGCTATATACACTCGATCGTTTTCCATTGGCCCCACCACCGTTCGCACTTTTCTCAATTGTTTTTCGTTATTATATTTTGATAACATGATTTTGTTTACACGACAAATACTCACGTAGCAATGTTTTATTGTTATTGTTTTTGATACCAAGCTCTCACCTTTTTACCCAGCTCCACCTTCGACGTTTTCCGTTTTCCACTCGACTGGCGCTTTTCTATTAGTCAGAATCATGGCTTGGCCACGTACGTAAACCCGTTCCCCTAGACTTTTCTCCGATTTTCAAACACGTACCTAGGGGGGGCCACAAATTTTCCCATTAAAAACGCAAAAGGCCGATGCATAAATGATTGATATCAAGTTGATATTACTATCAGGGGAAAGGGGTGTTAAGGGGGGGTTAAAGGTGATCACTTCCGTCGCTTGCTAGACTTGAGCAATTCATTCACATATAGCCATAGTCATATCCATCCATTCATAAACACGAATTATAGTTTATTGACGTCGTAAAAATCGCTCGCTTGGCAGCCTGGTCGTCATCGGGTTAAGCCGTTTGGCCATTTGGCACACCTTTTGCCTGAGCACTACTTATTTACAGTCCGCAAAAGCCTTCGATTAGCCAAATTGACTAGTTGAGTTCGAGGGAGAAGGAGCTCTGTCATTATCCCAGCCATACGGATGGCTCTTCGATGGATAAGTCTTTCATTCATTAAGAAACTTGAGGCGTCTGTTGTCGTCTCCGCCGGCCAGACATTCGGTTTCCGCTGTGTGCCACATTATTCTTCTCCTCAGCCACGAACTAAACAGAGAGGATTGCCTATAAAAAACTGGGTAATATAACAACGGGAAATTAATTAAATATATTATTATATTATTAGAATTTTTGTATACATTTTAAGCTGTTGGATTGGACTTTACATTTCCTTGATTACTATAGTAAACTTCCAGCAACAAGTTAGAAGGGATTATGTTTCAAGGCATACAAGGGGCTATAGAGGTTATTATCAGCGAGGATATTAAATAAGGTTATAAATTCAATACCATATAGAATATATCTACTATAAAGATATTTCCCTGTACCTCGATTTTGTCCATATATTTCAACATACATATATTAATTGATATTGTTTTCGTGTAGCTCGAAGGGGGGAGGGATGGCAGGCAGAGACCCCACATTGCTGTGGGAGCAACGTTATGTGAATTTCAATTTGCTGCTGTGGCCTTTCTTACGTTACTTTGCGTTACGTAGTTGTAGCTGCTGCTGACGCGTTACCAGCAACGTGACAACGCATGAAGAAAGGAATGGCTAAGCGAACTTTTTTCCCTTATTTTGTTTTGTGTGACGCACATTTAAGCTGAATCCGGAATCCGTGGGGTCCTGGGGGTCAGAAAGAAGTCGTCGTCGTTTTCACAGCACCTGCCCCGGATTCACTTCCGTAGCCTCATCCGCATCCGCATCCGCATCCTGTGCTGCATCCTTTATGGTGCACTTGCTGCGCTGCGGGAGTTACGTAAAAATAAAGAAACCAGAAAAAAATAATAAATAAAATTGCAGAAGCATACAAAATGCTGCCGCCGGCCATTCGCCTGTTGTTATTCCAAGTCCAAGGAACAACACGAGCAGGACGCTTTGATAAGCTTCCGTTTAAGCCACGACATGTGGTTACTTTAGTGTTACTTTTGTGGCCATTTAAATGGTGCTTCTCCTGCTCCTGCTGCTGGGTTTCGAATGAAATTTCAGAGGGAAATGAAAAGGAATCTCTCTGGGATTTTATAAGGCAATCAAGTTCTACAGTTTTCATTGGGTTTCCCCAAAGAAAATAATTAAAAGAGTGAATTCGTGTTTGTTTGATTGTGAAATAAAAACAAATGTAAAAAATTGGAAGTACCTCACTCAAAGAACTTTCCTTTTGCCATAAGTTCAAGTAACGTTCCGAAGCCAAATCAGATTCCGGATTGTTTATGCATTTGTATGCACCGCACATAGCGACTTTTCAGCACCTAAAACGCCAAGTAGATAGGCCATTCATCATTCGGAATAAATCCCAACTAATCGCCACACATCACGTTACCCCATAAGAATGCCAATGGCCTCTATGGGTAACTTTTGGCTAACGATTCTTTTCATGAAATTTGCAAATCGTTTGGCCATTCAAAAGTTTGTATATTCGTTTTTCTTTTGTTAACGTATTTAAGCGAAAAATCGAAAAGTTGTCGATTTTGCAAGGAAAACTGTTGTTGGTGGTGGGAGAGTGACAATTTTCTCGTGTATGTGGGGGGGAAATGAAAGAGAAAATTTAATTTGCAGGTCACGTAATGTGCTGGTGTGTGTGTCAAGTTTGTCAAGTGTGTGTGTGTGTGTTAGTTAATAAATATGCGCGCACGCGATGTAAAAATATGTAAATCCAGAGCCAAACATACACATATGGCCACTGTGAATCGAATAGAGAATCGAGTTTCGGGCTCTATTTGCCTTCTGTTTTTGCATTTTACCGTTATGAGACCGCTGTTGTTTCTGCTGTGACCCAATATAAATATATATAATAAATATAATAATATATATATAAACATAACGCTATGCTTGTACGCAATTCCCTAGGGAATATTGGGGCAAATCAACAGGGGATTAGGTAAGGGGAAGGACTTCAAAGCCTGAGATATTCCATTAAGGGTGTGAAAATGGGGTACTGATGACAACTTACCCAAGAGATAATGTTTTTAGAATTAAAAACTAAGGAAAGATGTGTTTTGAAATATATTTTAAGTCTGTTAAGGCTATTTATGTGCAAGAAAATAATATTTAATAATATTTATTAATGTTTTAAGAGCTTCTCCCAAATTTATTTACCCTTAGAATTTGGTTAAGCAAAGGAAAATCTATTTAAATCTCAAAGATTAGTTAATTCTCCTTCAGAAAACACATTTTAAACCTTTCTCATATTCAAAATATACAACAAATGTATATTTTTAAAGTAACCTCCTTCACTAGCGGCATCCTTTAAGCATCTAAGTAGCCCTAAGAGCAAGCTCTATGATTTCGGGCCAGACGATAAGGGAGAATGGCTAACAGTCCTGCCAAGCTTTCGTTCGTCCTGGGCTTCTTCCTTCCTTCAAGCATTTCTCCATCAACGTTTCCTTGCACTTTTTTCGGTGGCATACTTTTTGGGTTATTAATGTTAAAGTTTTTGTTGCTGTTTATGCTTTTGCCGTCCTATCTGGCGTTGCTTTTATCATTAACTTTATGCAAAAAGTTTCAGTCTTGCTCTTTTTTTGTCGAGGAAGTGTTTGGGGGATGCTGCAAGGACAGGCAGGCAGGCAGGCAGCATCATTTGCAAACGACAAATAGTTTGGCTCACCAAACTGGCCATATGGCAGGCAGGTCCATTGTGGCAGGTCCATAGAGCTGTTGTTATTGCTAGTACCTTTGGCACACTTCCCTAATGCATCCATCTCTATACCCGTCTCTCCTTGCAGACCAATTACCTCATGCAGTTTGATTATCTGCCCAAGTCCGACCTGGAAACGGCTGCCCTGCGCACCGAAGAGCAGCTGATAGATGCAATCCGGAGTCTTCAGGTAAGAGCAGCAGCCATTCTTGGCTAGCGCCATTATTATGCACAATTTCACAACTAACATTACCGCATCTGCTTCTCTTTTTCTCTCTGCAGTCTTTTGGCAACATTCCAGTAACCGGCAAAATCGACTCGGCAACGGCCCGGCTAATACAGCAACCGCGCTGCGGCGTGGGCGACAAGAAGTACGCATCTAATTTTTCGCCGGATAATCTATATCACGAATATAGTAGAGTACGGCGATATGTGCTCCAGGGGCCCAAGTGGGATAAAACGGATCTAACATGGAGGTAAGTCGCGGATTATAACAAAACTGAAGGATCTAAGATAGGTATAAGGAAATATTTTAAAACTGAGATTGATTTAAGGATCATTATCAAAACAAACTAAATAAAAATCTAATCCGTAATTAAGTAGAATTAAATGTACAACTTATTTAAAATACCTAATTAAAAATACCCTTAAAATAAACTCAGATTTCATGTTTAATATTAAACCTTTTCCTGCACTAAAAGTGTAATGCCTCCGAATTTTTTCCAATTAAATTGCGGATGCTTCAGTCCTGGTCCAGCTCCCTTTTTGCCTTCGTCCTGGGAGAACTCGAATCTGCTCCCTCACCCTTACCCCCTGCCGCTATGCATTCCCTTTTTCCCCCTCTCCACCCGCCTGTGGATGTTCATTTCAATTAAACTGCATGCAGTTCATTAATTTTGCAGCGTTCATTTAGATGCGAATTTATAATTTTACAAGGCGAGAAGCAGTAGCTCCTGCCACTGACAATCTGGCTCCCTCTTGGATCCTTCGATCCCTCCATCCTGTGTCCTGTGTGCATACGCGCGCTGTCAATTAATTCAAAACTCAAACGTTGCGTAGCTTGTTAATTTTTATTACGGCCATTGCACTCGCCCCCAGAATGGGATTGCATAATTTTAAAGCTTGAGTTTGTTTTTTATGTAAAACAATTCAGTGCTTTCCGGGGAAACAGCCAATGCCCTGTTACCAGTAGTTGTTGTGGCTCCCAGTTTGTTGGCCAAGATGTTAATGGTTGCTGACCTCCTGGGCAGCAAAAAGTTGTTCCTTAAAGCGCGGGGTGGCTCTTGGAGATTGCCGGTGGTGGCTTTCATTAAACACTTTGCGCCAAATTGAATTTTATGATGAGCCGAAACGAAGGCGCTCCTGCCTGCCGCTCTCGCACTTCCGCCCCTGATTGCAGCTGTCACTTTTAGTGTTGTATTTGATTTTTAATGTGCGCAGCTGCATAATTGCGCTTGAAATATTAAACGGGCAGTTGGCGAACTCTCTGATTAAGAAGCAGCATCTATCTCATTATGGAATCTTTGCAATTAAATTTGCATGGCTGCTACGGCTACTGCTGCTGCTGTTGCATACTTTCAGGCGGCCCCGGAAAAGTGCCAGGCACATTGCACATACGCCGTGTGGCACTTTAAGTTTCCAGCTTCAGCTCTCAGCTGGCAGCTTTTAGCTCACAGCTCACACAGCTCGGTTCATCGGGGTTCATGCAGCGATAGCTATTTAATTATTTCTTGTGTCGTCTACCCTTAATTGGCCATTAAGTGGCAGGCGACCAAGAAGGGGGAGAACGCAGGACAATATTGCGACTAAATTAAAGCATTACGCAGTATCCAGGATCACAGCGGTGTCTGCTGACTTTACATGAAATATATATACATATATGTATATATACTGGCCGATGGTATATCAATATGTATTGACCTGCTTTCGGGCTAGCTGCATGTGTTCCGCCTTAATTGCAGCACAAAGGCAAAATGAGGCAGGCTCCACAGAGATGAGATGGAAATGGCTCCCTCTTTCTCTCTCGGTGTTTGTGTGTGTGTTTGGAAGTGTTTTTCCATTTCCGCTCAGCATGGGTAAGTCGTGGCGCGGAAGTCGTTCTTAGCAGTTTTGTACTCATTTTGTTTTCACCGCATTTTCACGAGAGAAACACACAATGACAACATCCTGCCACAAAGTTGTCGTCATCACAGAATTTCTTGAGATATTAACTGTTGGAATTGCTCGTTCGTTACACCGAAAGATGGAAATGAAAGAAATCGGAGAAGAGGGAAAATATTTGATTTATGGTAAAACGAGATAAAACGTATTTACCGGAAATAGCCCTAAAAAGTATGCTAAAACTAGCAGGAACCTTAAATAAGAACCGGAAATAGCCTAAAAAGTATTTAAAAACTAATTAAAAAAGCAGTAACTTTGTATATTTTGTAGTTGCCTTAAGTTAATCCACATAAATCTTGGCTTAACCCTTAAAATTTGTCAGAAAACAATTGCAGCAAAGTCTCTAAAAATATTTATTTTGATTCCGCCATGAAAGGCTCATCAATATCTTGCCGCGACTCGATTTATGTAGTTAAAATTAAGATAATCACATAGATTAAAAAATAAATCATTATCTTTTAACTTTATTTATTTCCAAACTGAAATCCCTATAATTTTCGGTGTAGTCTTAAAATCAAGTGACAACAGCAGCTTCAGCGGAAGTGACCAAAAACTTGCACTTTGCGCAATTGTTTTAAACTAAATTGGCAATTGTTGTGCAGCTAAGGAAACCGAGGGGGTAGAATCTTTATTTGGCAAGGGCAATAGTCGTAATGTGGCATTTACTTGGCTGCAAGCAAAGTTTCCCTAGTTTCACTTTTCCTACGAAATTAAATCTGTCTTAATTAATGCAGTTTTGTGTGACTTCTCAAAGGGTTGCTGCTACGTTTTTTCTTTCCATTTTTTTTTCCTATTTCATTTTCCATTTCCCCGCTTAATGCATCGGCAAACAATTGTCCAGGCAGGAAATGTGTCAATAAAAGGACCTTCGCACCTGTTGCTCCGACTCTACCTCTCCGCACTTGCCTTTTGTTCTAGCTCAAATTGTTCTCCACTTCCATTATTTTTTTTAGACTTACTCTAGGAAATTGTTAAAAAATTCTTGAAATATTGCGAAACGGTAAAAGTTTGCCAAGGGTGGACTACAGAGAATGCTGGCTTAATTTGCCGGGCAATTGAGTGAGTTCATTTTGGCCAGTTTTGCTGCAGCTTGGCTGCTCTCCTAGCTAACGGCTTTCTCTCTATTAGCAGCAACATTGTACTCTAGAAGTGTGGTCAAGGGTCAGACATTAATTGCTCGTTTTTGTGGCATTAATAAACCGCAGCGAATGTGCATTGCGCACTTGCCAGGCATTTGTTAGATTTTTAATAACATTAATAAAGTGCACAATGAAGTCAAAGGAGTGCAGATTGCGGCGTGCCTTGCCGTACGAGTTCTTAACACGCACATTCCTTCTGGCCAAGTAAAGGTCTCGTCTTCCTCTGCGTTTATGCTTATTAGCGTGCATGCGAGCCATTAATACTGGGCTGCACTGAGAGAAATGTATGGGGGAGAAGCAGAGAGTGTGGTCACGTGGCGTAGCAACCTCTTAGCCGCTGCCACATTAAGAGGCGACGTGGACGTATACTGATGCCTTGTGGCAAACGTCATAAAAACTATGCTCCGCCTGTATCGGCGGGGAAAAGGACCATCCCAAGGCGCCATCGTGTTGGCCATGTTACAATGATAAAAAGTAATTTTATGACGGCCACTCTCTCTTACCAAGAAAGCTCAAAGAAAAGAAATGAAAAGGACCGGATCCTTGGCCAGCAACTTGGCTGCAGCTTCACCTCGAGTTGCACTTATTGGTCGTGCTTGCAGGACATTGTGTCCTTGGTCAGTGCAAAGCTTTTAACCAACGGTGGTCTCTAACCGGAAACTCGAGCCCCACGCACTCTGGGATCGAGTTTAGATCTGTGGTCAAGGGAGAGTATTTCTTTGGGATTTATATTTTTACTCAATTTAATCTTCATGTAAGTCCTGAATTTGTTGGAAAACTTGTACTTAAATTATATTTCTTTAATATTTAAAATGGGAAAATATAAGAAAATCAATTTAATTTTCATTCCGATTTGTAGATTTACCAATTAATTTTTGTTTTTAGCTTTTCTTAGTTAAATTTTGAACCCAGTTATGAGGGCCAAAAACCAAGATTTAAATGTCGTTTGCCACAGCTGTTGCTGGCAAAAATCATTAGTGAATCCTGCACAAATACAGTCAGAGGAGGGGAGAGGGGAGGGGTCTTTGGCTAAATCAATTTCGGATGGCAGCAAAACCATAACAAAATTGTGGTCAGTGGCCTGGCCAAGGCCCTGAAATGGAAGATATCGGGTTACGTTACCCCCAAACCAACCCCTATAATCCCCTTTATTTATAGCTGATATTTTTTTAACGATTTTTAATTTGCATAAAATAATTTGCTGATCAACGCCAGCGTACGCTTTTCCCCATCATAATTTATTCGCCAGGCGGAGTAAATCACACGCACCAGCGAAAGTGCCAGCGCGGGAAGCGAGAGGCATTTAATGCCGCAAACAGAAAATGGCAATAGTTTTATGCTGTTTCAGCTTCTGTTGCGGCTGCTGCTGTTGCTGCTGCGGCTGCTGCTGTTTATTTTGCAGCAGTCACTTGCAGAGTTGCCCTTACTGCACATTGTCCTTTCATCCTTCGCTCCTCTCTCCTTTCTCTTTTGTTGCTTTCTCCACTCCTCAATCCATTCGCAGTGCATTTTTTCGGGGGGACGACGACAGCGGAGGCCAAGGGCTAATGGGCGTCCATTGGCCATAGTTTTCTGACTTTTCGTATGCTGTCAAGTGCTCGACACTCGAAATTATTATCTGCCATTAATCATGGCCATAATGTTTGCCAGCTATAAAATGGAGCAAGTGCAACCAGAACAGCAGTACGCCGGCGAAACGGACTGTACACAGTGGCTGCTGCCAGTAAGCAACTGCAGGCTACAACTTCGAGGGGAGACTGAAGAATAATCCAGAGTTTGAATAGAAGTATTCAAGAGATCCTTATCTGAAGAATATTTTCTTATAAATATATTATTTTCCTTAAAATATTATGATATTAATATAAAAGTTCTGCCCTTCTACGTGAATTTTTTAAGACTCTTAGATCTCATTGTTTATAAATAAAGAATAGTAAGAAAAACGATGGGAACTGTTCCTTCACATGGAAATATACAATTTCTATGATTTCAATTAAAAACTACTTGACAAAATATCCTGGGAAATTTTAAGTATATGAAAAAGTTATTTATATAATATTTTATATATTTTATTTTATTAAATTAAAAAATTTATTTAAGGCATTGAATTCAGTTATATACCTTTTTCAATACATTTTTAAACTATCTTTAAATGTTTATTTTCAATTTCAAACCCTTGAAACCTCTCAAGCCACCCCTCATCGGGTCAGTTATAATTTCGTGCATTGCTTTATTACTGTGACAATTATTTTAACTGCTGGAGATTTTTATTATGATATTTTTTCCATAGAATTCCATATCTGTTTTTGTTTTTTAAGTCATTTGCCAGTTGTCTGGATGCTTTTTATAGTCACCAAAGGTCCCTGAACACTGCCAGTCAGTCCGAGAAACCCGAGTACAGTTGGAAACAAAGGCTCAGACTCCTGCGCTGCTGCTGCTGCTCCTTGAGGTAAAGCCAAGCGAGTATTGTAAACTAAGCTTGTGCATAAATAAAATCCTCAATTTGGGTTCATATTAAAATAGACATTTTGTGCTGAGCTCAGACGGAGCTCAAGGAAAACTGTGTCAACATCTGTCTGTGTGTGTGGCCCAGCCAGGCAGTGTCTGTGAAAGGATTGCACGCTCGCACGGTGATATGCCAAATTTATGATGTGGCATATTTTCTTATGCTGGCTTGGGCCTTTGAATTTTGCATGAACTTTGATATAGGCATGTAGGCTAGGGTTTCCCCATCTTCTCCCCCATCCAATGCCATACAGTATATATCCTTTTGTCTTAGCGCGCACTCCTTGAGCCGGCAATCCGATACCGCACAAGGTGTAGCATTTCAAAATTTAATAACCAGCAGTGGGCTGCAGGAATTGCCGCCGCACGAATTCCTATAAGTCCCTCGCTTCCTGTTCGAGCTGCGGGCAAACCGAATTCGAGCCATCCATCCCAGTGGTGTGGGTAGGGGGTTCTTGCGGAACGGAACCCATTGGAAACCCATTTGCCAACCGCCCCGCTGACACAGCCGCAACAACAGCAGCTGGACGCGGCGGAGGCAACGGGAACTGAGGATCCGAGGGTAGGAGCGGATGGACGAGCGGTCCGCTCTTTGTACGTGTCAATCCTGGGGGGCAATGACTGGTTTTTGCACACAAAGAAAAGAATATTTAAACTATATAGCAACCTAATCATTTTTGGCTACTTTACCCATGTTAATCCAGGCTCAAAAAATATCTTATTTCAAATTTTAGAATTCTTATTTTCTATTTTGTTTTCAGGAACGAATTTCAATCACTCTTTTTCTCTCTCAGTGTAATGGGCAGGGACTGTTAGCTGTGTTTTTCCGCTGGCTACTAGTCAGTCAGGCCGGGCCTTTGGTTTTTGTGCCACATCAGTCACTGTACCACAGAAACATCAGGAGCAGAGCGAACACAAACACATAGCTAGTTGCAGGAGAGCGTCGGGACGTCATCGTTTTTGGGCAACTTAACACTCGCAGGCTGTCGTCCTGCCACTGAAACTACGCCCAGTCAACCCATTATTTCCGCCTCCAGCGCCTGCACCGTTAGTGCATCAGTTTTGTGTGCTAATTTAGCGTCTAATTTTCCATGGACAGCAAATGAGCAGCTTCAACTGATGGAGCTCTTTGGCACCAGCTCCTGCTCCTGCTCCTGCCTTTGTTCCTTGCTGGCCGTGTCAAAACCATCAAATCGAGATGACGATGCAATTGAAGCTACGAAAACGATTGCATTTTGTCACTTTTGTGATTTGACAACGAAATTTACCAGACAAAATCTTCTTTAATTGCTGAAAAGAATGTTAATAGGGGTTTCTTGAGGCACAGATTTATGTGATTTATATCCAAAAAATTAATAAAAAAGGTTAAAATATATATTAAATGGTTTAAAATATAATTAAAAATTATATTTCCACTCTAGCAGAGCAAGGTTTCGATCCTCGGACCTCTGGGTTATGGGCCCAGCACGCTTCCACTGCGCCACTCTGCTCATGGAAAACCCTGCGGAAAAACTGGTATAAGGGTGAAATGCAAAACAATTCTTATAGGAATAAATATGCTTGTTTGTATCCAATTGGCAGGGAAATGATAAACTCTAACTAGAATACTAGATTAGATATTAAAGACTATGCCATAAAATAGATTAGATAAACTCTTATCATAAACCTATAGATAAAAGATTACCTCATAAAAAGTCTACTTCCTTCAATTAAAAATACATCAAAGAACCAATCAGGTCTTGTATCCTTGCTGCATCCTTACTCTATTACCTTTACCAATTCACCTGCAAATGGCCATCAATTTGAATTGACTTATTATATTGCCATAAATTAACCTTTACACATGCAGTCGCAGAATTTAGAACATGACGTAAAAGGACAACAAGGACATCCTATATACTTATACATATGCCTGCGTATGATCCTGCCATATTATTATACAGCCACGACTGTGAAGCATTGGCATCCGCGTAATTATGTTTGCTTCCGTGGCCGACGCGTCGCCAGTGGCGATGGCCAGCACAAGCACCAGCAACCACAAGGATTCAGCCTGGTCCCGGCAATGGAGCCAACAATGTGTGGCTTGAAATTTGACACTTTCACAGTTGGTCAGTTGATTTGGTCGCTTGCTCTGCCACCGCCACCGCCTTGGCCTGCGCCGGGTCCCCTCTCTGCAGGCTGTCTGCATTTTGTTAGATTAATGTCCTGTTCAATCATCAATGGTTCAGCGTACAGCGCCATCTTTGTTTGTATAGCACTTGTTTATCGCCGCCCAGGATGTGCTAGGACAGTGAAATGGCGGGGGATAAAGAGAAACTGAAAGAAATTATGAAATTTGTTAGTATATGGAAATATTTTTCAAGAGTTTTGTAATAATTTTTGATATAAAATATAAGATAATAATTTTTCAATTAAATCTTGGGGAGAAAGAAATAAATAAATAAAATAACATAAACATTTCAGATAAGAGATATCTTCTAGGGCTTAAGATACTTGAGAAAGTTGCAGCTACTTTAGAGGGTTGCAGATACTTTCTTGTGTTTTTGAGATACTCCTTAGTTATCCTTTAACCATTACAGGTTTCTCTCAGTGTTGGGACTGGACAACGATAATGGTCATTGTTATAGTGTCTCAGAGTTTATATATATATATATGTATATATCTGTGGGTGTGTAAGCTTCGCCAGTTTGTGTTGGGTTTCATCCTTCGGCTGGCGCTGCTCCTTTTTTGGTTTCCTTTTCTGTCGCTCCATTTGCTGCGCTGCTCCCCATCTTTCTCCTCGGTTCCGCTGTTCCCCTGTTCCTCACTGTTTCCTTTTTGCTCCCCTCTCTGCTCCTTCTATTTATTGTTGTGCATTCATCCTTTGCTTTGTTCTTTCGTTTACTTTTAATTCATTTAGGTTTCTTGCCGCCCATTTCTGTTCATTTTGATTGATGACCACTTTAATTGCGGATATTAAATGACAAGCCCCAGAATCAAATCGAACCGAAATGGAAAATAGAAAAAAAAAAGGACAACAAAATAAGCAAAAAATACAAATCAAAATAAGCCTTAATTCTATGCAATTCTATGGAATTATTTTGCCTAGAATTTCTGCATGATTTTTTGAATTTCGAGGGAGTTAATTATTATTAAAAAGTGTAATTTTCTGGGGCAAGAAAGAGTTCTTGAGAAAAAGGTTTATGCCAGAATATATCTTTTTATAAACCTTAATAATTTTATAAGGATATATTCGGAATATTTCAATAATAATTGCAATAAATAAGGCTTGTAAAAAAGACTTAAAATCTGTTAATTTGTTTCTTTAAAAAAATCATATTTGAAAATTATTTTACTAAGAGTTTTTCTGCCTTTGCAGAACTCTCCATAAACCCCATCTCTGCTGTAGTTTTCTAGCTTTTCCATATAGTTTTTCTTTCATTTTTTCTAGGGACTTCCTCTGCACTCCCCATAAATCCCCTCTTGTCTTTCGTCATCTTGATTAAAGGTCTCTTGTCCACACAATTTTACGCCTTTGATGTGGGCGCGATATAATGTTGTTGATTCAGACGAGGGGGATGTGCAATCGCAACTGGGTTATACTCAGTGTAACTACATAATAATTCTAATGAAAAATGTCAGGCAGCAAATTTGATTACTTGCTTTGATTGTCAATTAAAGCCCAACAACAATTTGCTGTGCGGTGAAATCTCGTTACGTTTATATAGCCGACATCGTGGCCGCTGCCGCCGTGGAGTCGCCGAGACAGACAATATGCGTCATGTACTACACATTATATATATAATATATGTATAGGGATAGAAGGATATTTATGGTGCTATGTGTCAGAGTTGATGATGAGCGAATCCTAATTAATTTTGCAATACATATGTATGTATGTACCAGGGGCGGGGAAGAGGGGGAGCCTTGCATTAAGTGACACAGCAACCAGTCACAGTTCGCCTGCTCATTAGCCGCATTAATTGATAAATTGATATTGGCTTTGGCTCTGGGGCAAAATATGCCCAAGATGTGTTTTAGGTTCGGAGGGTTATATGCTGCACTGGCTTCGGTTTTTGGCCAAAAGTTTCCACTTGAAGTTGAAGTTGTTTGCGGGTAGGAAAAAGGGAGAAGCACATCAATTCCGGGTCCTGGGTATCCTTTCGGTCTGTTTGTCTGGCTGTCAAATCAAACTTTGATTTGATTCGATACAGCTAGCTGGCCGCTGTCCGAACTTTTATTCAAACTGACAAGTTTCTTGGCCCAGACCAACAACAATCAGTTAATGCAGGCGCCGCCAGAAGTTGCCCCCAGACTTTCTTTAGCTTCTCTATGTATTTTTTTTTGTTCTAGTGGTTGCTGAGCCTCTGTGCGTTGATTAATTGCTGGGCTGTTTTAGTGTCACAACTGTCTTGATTAATGCCATGTCCGGTAAATTTGTTTGCCAACACCAAAAGCCAAATAACAAAAACAAAAAATTGAGGTACTATTCCATAGGATGGCCAAGGTTTCAGGGGGCTTGGGGGGATGACCAATTGTTAATTGTGGTTAAGCGCTTTTAATTTTCATATGTGAGACCGAATTCCGAAGCAAACACGAAATATGCCGAGGCCGAAATCCGAATTCAAGCCGAATATAAAACCAAGTTTGGTCTTCGGGTTGGGCCGAACAGCAATTAAGGATGCGTCTGCGCCTTGAACTCTTATATGCTCTCTTTTCCGAGTCTTATATATAAAGCTCTGCGGGGGAAAAGCTCCGAGATCGAGCGAACCTTGGTGACAATTTCCATTGAAATACGGACGCACAGCCGGCGCAGAGCTCAGTTGCTGCCAAGTGGTCAGTGTGAGTGGTGCTCCCCAGGAAGCTAAGAAAACAAAAGCCCAAAATGGAAGGCTGCCGCAGGAGCACAGAGACCAGGAGGAGCTCATCAACCTGGCTTGATCGGTGGAGGTGGAGGAGGGGGAGGAGAAGGAGCAGAAGTGAATGAATCCGGCGGAAAATGAATCAGCGGCGCATTCAACGTCAACACGTAATCCCCGCCACTTGAGCTCCCACAGGAGGACGATGAGAACGAGGGAACTCGTCGAAGTGGAGGCATCATAATAATGCCCCCGATTAAAGAACAAAAAGCCAGGCTGAAGTGCTGCAAGTCATTTGTGTGCTCATTGTGCAAACAGATCCTGCTCCTTGCTGCTAGCTCCCGCTCCCGCTGGTCTAGCGAAGGAAATGCTTTAAGGACCCCAGGCAAGGGCTTAGTGCAGTCACATAATGTCTGCTAATATTTGAAGAGTGCGTCGCATTAATTGACATGAAAGAGAGTCACGAAAAAGAAAAAAACAAAGAAGAAGGCGAACCAAATGCAGCGAGAGGCAGTAAAGGATGTGCCCCCATAGAGAGTGCTGTGACACAAAGGCTTCGAGGATTCTTCCTGATGGGTAAGTGCCTTTGGTTAAGCCTCCCCTCTAAGATGGTTTTAGCCCTCCAATGGGGCCATCTCTCTGGATTGTGTGTGTGTGTGTGTGTGTTCGCTGTGATTTTGCCAAGTGATTTATATGCCAATAAATGCAGGCAGCCAGAGGAGCATTAATATTAGATTGCACTCGGCCGGCCATCTGCTCGCACGGCCATATATTTTGGCCCAAATTAGCCTCCAAGCACTGGGCATAGAGCACCGATTCCTATTCCCAGCTTCATGTTAATTAAGTGTGGTCCGAATCTCTTCATAAATTACACAATTTTCACCCGCTTTTCCGGCAGGGCCATTAGCCTTATTGGCATATGCCAGCAATCAATTTGAAATTATACACCACAACTTCTCATCCCGATTCTTGTTGCTGTCAGGCTGCCAATTAGCCAATATATATAGTACTATATATATACACATATGCAAATTTGTTTGCTGTTTGCTATCTTTTTTTTGAGTCTGCAATCAGGCATCAATTGTCAAACGTTTTCTAGTTGATTACTGCATATACAGAGTGGGTTTTTGTGTCCCATTATATTCCGGCATATTCGTTCTTTGTTTGGTTTTGAATTCCAATTTTTCCTAGTTAGAGTTAATGTGTTTTGATTGATTTGCATTCATTATAGTCTCGTTTTATATGAAATAATTATATGCTAATTGTAATATGAAAGCAATGGCTGAAAGGTAAGAGTTTTTCACTAAATATAATGTCTACATTAGCTTTTTTCTGTATTATAAATGGAATGTGTTTATTAGCAATAATGAATATTTTATATTTACCCTTTTATTATGCTCAGTAACCTTCATAAATAGTTATTAAATGTAACCAAAATTTCTTAAAAAATTAGCCAACCAAAGCAGACAAGTCCCTTCTGGCTGAACTTTTCATTTAACTTTCCCCCGTTGTCCTTAAGCCCTTAGCTTTGCTTAAAGCCAAGCTGGCCACAAACAAAACCAAAAGATTCTAAGCCAAAAAGTCAACCCACCTCCTCGTCTATCTCTCCTAAGCCTTCTTTTGTAGATTTGCGTGAGAGACAAAGACTGGCTAAAAATTCAATTAAACAAAAAGGAAGTGAAAATCGTTTGTCGCTCCCTGTAATATTTAAATGGAATTAGTTTTAATTAAGTCCCTAGCTAGGTTAGGCCCAGCCACAAAGGAAACCACCAAAAAAAATGTTAATAGACTCAAATTACCAACTGAAATCCAGCTGAAATAAAAAAGCAAGAAACCGAAAAACCGACTGAACAAAATTAAGAAACAGCAACAAAATGAGACCAAAATGTTGCCGCTGAAGGAAGTGATTAAAATTTTACCTAGCCCCAAACTCGGGAACCGAAAACCCAAGGAATCTGGCTGGCCTTTTGGGCCAAGTTTGCTTCTGTCCTTTACCTTCCCTTTTTTTTTGGGGCGTACTTATTTTCTTCCTTTTTTTGTAATAAGTATTAATTAATGCAAAAATAAAGGCGAGACGCTGGTAGGGCTTCGGCTCTTACTTCTTGTTTTACAAACGAGCAGCCGCTTTTCAGTCCTTTCCCCTCTTATTTTACTTTCTTTTTTTTTTTGTTTTTAGTATTTTAAATATATATATATATATATTTTGTTTGCTTTACGTTGAAATTTGAGCCCGCCGTCCAAGCAAAGTGACGCAAATTAAGAGAGGAACCCCTCGGCCAGGAGCAAGTCAAGCAGAAGCAACTTAATGAAAACGAAATTGACACCTCCTGTACCTGGGGATCGGGAACGGTAACGCTAACGGGCAGTGTCTGAGCGGCTCCTGTTAATTTTCTGTTGTATTTTTTACTCCCCAACCGCAACGTAAAATTATACGCACGTCTGCAGTTACCCCCCCTGATATCGGGTAGGTACTATATAGCATGAGGGTTGGCCCCTGGGCGGACATGTCAATAGTTGCTCGCTTCGCACTTCCTGTGACATTCTGTTGCCCATCATCGTTGCCACCACCACATACCACGCATCCTTGTGTCCTGTCCTGTCCTGGCCGCTCATAAATCTTGCCGCTAGAGTATTTTTCTGGGTGTGTGTGCGTGTGTGTGTCTGGGCTTTTATCTGACTTTTCACGCTTCCGGGCGCTTCTCCAAACCAATCCAATCCCTGTCCAGAGAGCAAGGAGAACCGAAAAACCGAAAAACCGAATTGTGTCTCCAGTTATTTGAGTTTTCGTTGTTTAGCTCATAAATCTGCTTATCTGGGAAGTTGGATCCGCACACCCACTTTCCCCCAAAAAAGGGCTAAGAGTTTCCCCAGCTTTTGTTTTCCTTTCAGTTTGCCACCCAGCTTTCCCCCAGCAGCTGCCTGGCATTAAAGGCTAAAGGCTTTTGCAACTTGACCCTGTTGCAGTCATGCATAAATTTCTTAGATTTTCACCCAAGAAATACAAATTAAAATATGTCTCGAAGTAAGCCTGGCCAAAACCATATTGGACACAAAGTTATAAATATTTTTTCGGGGGGGAATTAATTAAGCTTCAGTGGGGTAAAAGGACCAAGGAATAAAATACAAAATGGTAGGCTCTCCTGCCCCTCTCGCTCTCTCTCTCTGCACAAATGAAATTAGTAGCCGAAAAAAGATAAAAACGTAATGAAATGAAATGCGGCCTAAATGTTTTTCAGACATTTTGGGATTGTCGCAGGCACACAGGCAGGAAAAACAATGAAGGGGCAATAAATTGGCAGGAAGCATGAGGGGTGGAGGAGCTGGAGCAGCGGCTGGCCCAAGGAAATTGAAATATGTTCGGCCAACACAAATGGGTTAGAAGGATGCTGCTGCTTCGGTAGCTACTCCTGCTCCTGTGTGAACTGGAGTGTAAAGTACAGGGGTTCTAATGAAAGATTATGGGACCGAGGAAGTGCTATAGAGATTATGGCTGCAGGTTTCGAGATGATCCATTGTTATCGACACAGGACAACTTGGCCAAAAACACACACAAATTGCCAGAGTGATGTATTGAGAGGGTGAAGAAAAGCATTAAGAGGGACAACAACAGCAAATGGTACTCCCAGAAAACCGAAAAGGTTGTCAAAGTCAACGAAGGATGGCCTAAGTAATGTGGCGTTAATTGGTAAATAAAAGAGACAAAGCGGCAGAGGCAATTATAAACTTATAATCATACTTCTTTCAGATCAAAGCAATTTATTTAAAAGGCTTTCATAATGCTTAGAAACTGATGTGATTTTATAAAGAAACTATGTTAATTAATTAGTGAAATAAACATCAAGTTTATTTAGTGCTTTTAAAAGTTCTTAAGGAAACAAAGTCCTAGAGTTTTTGGTATTTTAAGAAGATGGAATCCTTGGATTTATGGTTATCTTGAATTTCATATTTTATTTCTTGACTTTTTTTTCCAATTTTGTCTGGATTTCCATTTCCTAAATATATTTTATTTATTCTTCACTTTTGTTAGTTTTATCTTTCTTCTTCTTTAACAAATCATGAAATCTACATAAATAACAAGATAGATCTCATGACAATATTATTTCATTAAAATTTCTTGTTGTAATCTAAAAATGCGACAATTGCCTTTTGGTTGCAACTATTTTTATGTGACACAACCGTAATATTTCTGTGGTAACTTTTCCTGGTTCTGGTCCTTGTCCTGGTCCAGGCAGGATGCGGACAGGATGCGGACAGGGCGCACTGCAGGACACTTTCGGAGCTGCAGCGCTGCTGCAGTCTGCATACGTCATCGAACTGTTGACCGAGTTGGCGTTGGGCCAACATGTTGCCTGTTGCCTGTCAGCACAAATTGCAGATAGGCACGGCCCAGCTCCCAGCACCCAGCACCCAACACCAAGAGTCAGAGTCAGTAGCTGGACTCTAGATTCAGGAGCAAGAACAGCGCCAGGACACGCAGCTAGGACACTCTGTTTTATGCATGGCAGGCACTAAGGCGCAAAAGTGTTGATAGAGCAGCCCCTCCGCACACCACCCCTTGTGACTACACACACACAGGCAGAGATAGCAACGCAGACAGATGCAGATTTCTGCTGAGGCAGCAGGGGGTTCGGTTCCAGTGGCAGGACTCGAAGGATCCTGCAGCTGGCCGTCATAAAGATGAAAGACAAGGCGTTGCGAATGCAATGGCGGCAGGGAAAAATTGTAGAGTTTAATTTCAAATATTAAACAAAATGTTTATTGTTTTAAATATTTGAAATCTAAAATGTTTGTGTTTAATAACAGAAATTTAATTTAATATACATATTTAAAACTTAACTAATTCCTGAAATTTGATAATTACCAGTAAAATAATCTCGACGTTAAAAAATATGGTTTAGAATGGTCTACACATATTTTTTAATATTTTTTATATATAAAATATAATTTTTAAAATTTGATTTATATTTCGAATACTTTATAAATATTTAAAGACAAATATTTTGAAAATATTTAAGATCTTTAAACACTTTTTCCCGAATGGAAGCAACGGGCACTCCGGTAACCGCAGAAAAATGAGTGGTGGCCAATTCCGCTACCTGTCCTGTCCGTTCACCTGGCCTCCTTTAGTTACTGTTGTTCTGGTATTCCACTGGGCACCCCTGATGCGGCCACTGATGATGATGCCTGCTCGCTTGCTCGGTGGCATCCATCAAACGCCGCCATATTGAATCAACGCAAAATAATTGCTTTTTAAATGGGTTTTTATACCGAGCACAGGACGGAGGCAGGGCCCATAAATTCGAGGTTTCGCCACTTTCAAACCCCCTGTTCCCCTCCTCCTCCTCCCGAACTACCCGAGACCACTGGCCCTGGGGTAAAGTTTTTCTTGGCTTGAACCGTTCAGAGTCGCGCTTTTCTTCTCGAGTTGCCACCGATTTGTGAGCTTTAATTTTCCCGATTTATGCCCATGGCTGCAAGGACATTTTTAATGAGATTTCGCTTGGATAGGCCAGGCTTTTCCCCGGAAAAACCAAAGCCAGAGCCCAGAGTCCGAGGCGTTGACAGACACAGATTACGAGAGATATGCCAAAAAGTCAGTGCGGTTAAGCAGCTGCTCCTCCCAGTGGCCAGAGGATGGATGATGACGATGATGGAGGGAGGGGATGGCTATGAAAGCCAACTTAAGTTTTCCATCGGCTGATGAAAGTATACATAATTTTCTCCTCCTTGCTTCTGTGGGGGGCCCCTGCTGCAGCCATAAAAGTTTTCCTTGTTTTCAGTAAATTTGCGTTAAGCAAAGTACCCCCAGCATTTTCTTCTGCCCCACCGCAATCGGTCCGCTTTTCTCGCCTTCACCAATGACAACATAATTAACTCATTTATCAACTGAATTTGTTTTTGGTTAAGTTGGATAAATCAAAAGGAAGCTGCTTTTTAATTTATTTGTATTACTAAAGCATTCTTTTCCAGAGCCTGAGATTATGGTATATACTTAAAGTATAAAATATTCACTATATAAAAATCGTATACAAGATAAAAAATATATCAAAATTTTCCCCAAATATAACCACATCTGTCTACGGACCTCCAAAAGAAATTGTATATATTTTTTGCTGACAGAAATTCCGGAATTGAGTGAAACCCTTGGCGCTTCATGACAACAATCAAATACAATTTGCATCGCGTTTCCAGCAGGGAAATCGAAGGGGGCATAGGGAGTTAGAGGGAGTGAACCTCTATATATGATAGCTATAGTCATCGATGTTGTTTATGCAGGGAACTTAATTGAGTTCAACTGAAAGTGTCAAGTCATGTGGCCGAACTTTGCTGCGAGATTCGTAGGCAAATCGAAAGCATACATATCGTATTTGAATATGTCTGTGTATGCATATATAAACCAGATCTATGAATATATAATTTATGGTAGGTGATTCAGCCTTTGGCCATGCTTTTGATTAGCCACACACACACACACACACCCACACAGGTCGTAGACCGGGTATCACCGTCCGATAATTGCACACATCTGCTGTTGGATATAAAAGATAATGCCCGGCTATTAAGTGAGAGGAGGGAGGGAGTGAGAGTGGGAGGGACAGGGGGCGTGGTGCTAATAGAAGGGAGTTGCTCCAGAGGCGGGAACACACAAAAACGCAGCGTTTTAGCACTTCCGTTTTTGCTGTTTCTTTCTGGCAACGACAGCCGATGACGTTGGCACCGGAAACGGAAGTGTAACTGCCGCAGAGGCGCACATATATGATACATACACATACGCAGACATGGCGTTTTGTTCTGTCCTTGTTTCCGTCGTCTCCATCTTTGAGCCAAGGCGGCATGGCCGGGGCTGCATTTATAATTAACATAATGATGGCATTTTGCTAAACACCGTTTTCCGCATGTAACACACACTCGCACACACTCACACACACACACGCAGGGAGATAGCTGAAGAGTGAAAAGGGGAGGTGGAGACTGGGGGAGGAGGCACTCAACAACGGCTGCATAGTTGACATGAAATGCCAACTTAATGTCAGAAAGTTAACATGCCACTTGAAATTAACAAGCCGCGCAGAGTCCTTCTGCATTCCACCCTGTTTCAGCCCGCCTGTCCCCTGTCCCCTCCCACTCTCTAAATCCTTTTCTGCATTGTTTTGTGGATACAAGTACGTATAGTGTGTGTGTGTCCTGCTGAAGTACCTGCCTCGACTTGACACAGGCGACTGGCGTGTCAGGTGAGGCGCATTAAAAATGTAGAATTTCATCTTTTAGTCAGCAATTGTACCGTTTTTTCCACACACACACACACACACTCATATCCCTTTTAGTCCTCGCACATTTTTGTCGAGTGTTTTTGGGCCTCTGTCTAAGTTTCAGGCCCTCGAGTGCGGCCTGGCTTTTGTTTTCCGAGGAGCTGTCGCGCTATTTAAAACCATATGGAAAGCGGGCAAAGAGAGAAGAACCCCTTTTCAGTATCCATTTAGCCAGCGGGCTCAATAATTAATTTATTCCCCACCTGTGCTGGCCGCATTTTGCATAACTAATGCTCACCTGGGCTAAGCAAATGTTATGCAACAAAGGATGTGCTCTGGCTCTCTCTCGCTCTCTGTTGGAAAAATATATAAAGCCGATTGGCCTTGCATTATTCAATTTTATTGTTCCGAAATCAAAATTCTAAAGCATTCAAATTTTGAGTTATTTATTGAGCTTAAGCCTGTGTGGCATTTCGTCCTGTATTTATGTAGGTGTTTCTTTTGGCCGCAGAATAAAAATAACACAAAATTCCCAGCATACTTGTATGCAAAATATTTATTAATTAAAAATTCAAGAATGAAATTCCTTCACCGAGCTCAACGCGCAGAGACCCAAACTCACTTTAAAATACATTTAATTTAATATTCAAAATACTGGGGCGACACTGAGAGGACTTTAACGTATTTTTAGGCCCATTTCGCATCGAGCCCCCAAATTGGTCGTTAGCACATTGGCATTGGGAGGGGGAAAGGAGGGGGAGGATGGTTGGGGTGTCAGAAAAGGTCGCTGCAAATTACACGTGACATGCCAAATGGCGAAATGGAGGAAGGAAGATGTTCCCCGGCTGACAGAGCCTCACACACGTTGCTGTCCTCCCGTTTTCCCTGCCAAAATGATCATAAAATTAGCGCACAAAAGTAAAACATATGAGACGCGATTTGAATTTGACGCCATTACCTTCATTTGGGCCCAGGCTCTCCACCTCCCCCCTGCATGCTGTGTACACAGAGAGAAATTTTGTTAAAGTTCTTATGATCAAGAAGAATTTCTTAGTCCTGTTTTATGGTGGATAAAAATCCGATGAGGGATTTAAGTTTAATACATTTTTTCGCTCTCTCTGCATCCCATCATCAGTAGCCAAAGCATCCAGACTCTGCGTTGGGGGGCAGGGAGATACGCATAATGACGCACCAGGCGCCAAAGTCATTTGCATATGCCAACCTAACCAAAAACGTGTCGCTGGTGGGCGGCCTCGCCCAGCCTCCCGGACTCCATAAAACCCAAGGATATGGGTTGCGGGAGGATATGCTTCTGAGGCGGGTGTATATGAGGGTGTATATATATTTTTATTGGCAGCTGCCTAAGGGCAATGAGTCTCCGTCGCCGTCTCCGATTGCCACAACTCCGTTCTGCCTGTCTGGCATACTAAGTGAGCTTTTATATGCCCCCCAAAAAACAGTCCCGATAATAATCGTACATAATAATGTGCTCGCTCGCTGATAGCGTTAATTATGCAGGGCCGCAGCGCTAATTATGATTTGTAAGCATCGAAAATGTACGAGTATCGTGAGGCCGACGTTGCCTACTTCCAGGCATAGCGTTTTTAATGAACCCGTCGTCCTTCGTCCTTCGTTCCACGTCGTACGTGTTCGTTGGCCAATCAATGAGCCCATTGTTGGGCTGCGATTCGATTCCGTGGTTCGAACTGAAAATGTGCGCAATCTACAATCGTTTTCGGGCAGAGGGAACATGGGGGTATGGTTAAAATGCCACTTGAGGCGGACAAAAGGATGATGCAGCGGCAGAATGTATCTGGCGGATACAGCAGTCCCGCAATTATGTTACAAAACGTTGCAATTAAGCAAACTGTAACAAAGGCATGACCGAGCCAAAGTCTATCTCTCCTAGCTCTCTCTCTCTCTTTCTGTGTCTTTCTGTAACTAAATATGAAATGGAGAAAAATGGGGAAAAATCCGGGAAACAAAAAACTTCCGCTGTCAACGCTGTTTCTGTCTCCGGTCTCTCCCTGCCTCATGCCTTAGCCCCGTAGTGCTTTCAGCTCAAGTGCACTCTAAGCTCGACAACTTGAGGAGGAATTCATATTTTTTGCTCTGCGTGTGTGTGTGGAAACGTGTTCAATTGATATTTTCTGAACGCGCAAAGAAAAAGTTATAAATAACAAGAAGAAGCAGCCGCAGCAGCAGCAACTTGAGCCAAAACTGCAATATTGCACACACTCCGAGCGTAGAGCCAAAAAGCCAGACTGGTCTAAAAATACAAAACTCTCGCCGAAGGGAAGAAGTTTAAGCAGGGAGAACAGGCATATCTAGATACATAAAGTGAGGGCATATGAGGGGAGGGGTGAGTGGGAAGGGTCACTTGAGGCCACCTCTTCGGACTTAAAAAGCTGGTAGCAGCTACTTTGCCTCGAGGGCTAAGAAAGCCAAACAAGTGGCTGCTTCATATTGATTGCTGAGCCAACGCCGCAGGCTGCTTTCGATCCGAATCCCCCCACAGAAACACCGCAACCATCCTGGATGGGGTTTGGAATTTTACTTTGAGATGTCACACCAACAGAGAGCTCCCAAAAAAAAAAACAGACAGGAATATCTGTGCACACACACATAAAGAAAAGTCTCCATCGAAGCCAATCTGTATTAAGTGCAATAAGTCGGGGAAGTTTAAAAAGTTATAACTACAAGAATTTATAGTGTCTTAAAATTATGGCAATCTTTGGAAGAGCTTAAGCATTAAGGCGAATATTGTAGTTTTTGAGTGGAATAAAGATAAAGTTTATAAGTACTTTAATATTAAATTTTAATATAAATTAAAAGAAGATTGCATTTTTTTCCTTTAACCATTTCATGTAACATAGATTTTTATTGAACTTATAAACCAAAAATATTCCTTAAGGAGGAATTGAAATGCCATCCTTAAAAAGGGTTCTTTTTATTGCTTTTTTCAAAGCTTTTCCCAATTAATTTCAAGGCAAGGCCCAGCTCTTCTTCAAGTGTAACTAAAATTTAGCATCTGACTCACCTGGCTACCATGTTCAAATGACTTTTCCAAGCTGCATATTGAAATTTTATTGCATTCGGCCCAGAGGGCCTTCGGAGGGAAATGCAGGAAAATGTCCCAGACTTTTGGTAGAGAGGGGGCACTCTGGTGGGTCAAGTCAGTCAAGCGGCACAAATTCAAACATTTGTATTGCTGAAATTGAAAAAGGTGTCGGGATGAAAATGAAAAATTATCCCCCTGACTGGGCCCCCGTCCAGCAGGAGAGTGAGTGGGAATGGGGGCAGGATGGACAGTCTGTCTGGTCGGCATTGATAGCGGCAATGTTTTTGTCTTCATTCTCTGGCGATGCGATGACTGATGTCTGGCCAACCGAGGGACTGTGTGACCGACCCGCCCTCGTCTGGTTAAAACAGGAGTTAACCATTGATTGGCTGCTGCTGGTGGCTTAATTGTTATATTCCAGCCACATAGCTGCGACTTAATGAAATGAAACACCATTCGTAATTGATCGATTACACTCGCCTATACAAATACGAGCGAGTTTATTATGTGGACGGACTATCGCCTCCTCTCTGTTGCCATAAATCATTGGCACATATAGTGTACTATATATAAATTAATATACGATACAAAAAGAAAATTGCTCGCTTCATATTTATGACTTTCCAAAACTATTAAAACTGGTTATTAACAATGTTGATTTATCGATGTACAGAGGCCTGCCAGATATCGCCTGGCATGTGCCCATGCTTTATATCAATTAATTTGTCATTGTCGTGGGACCCCCTGAATATATATACAAGACTGTGTACATTTTGTTAATTAATATTTAAGGGGGCGGTAATAATAATTTATATTTTAATTGCAAGAGGGATGCGAAAAATAAACGTACATTTTTGGGGAATAATGGAAAATTATGAGAAAAAAACGTGGACTTGAAGGGGAAATTTTAAGAATTAATGCTTTGAATGGTTGATATCTTTTGAAAGACCATAAATTTCCTTATTTTCTTATTAACATTAAAAGACGATGATTTAATCATGTTGCTGTAGCAGTGCAACATTTGTAGCATCATGGCAGCTTCCATAAGTTTTATTTTTATTAGCAACATTTTGTTTACTTTTTAAGTTCAGTAATTCTCTAGGGATTTTGAAATTTATTAAAAAATATTTATTAAATATATAAATCTTTAATAAATTGCCTTTAAAACAATTTCCGTACAGAGACAAATTTTATTATAACTAAAAACTAAATTTCCTCTGCAGAATCTCTTTATAAAATTCCTTTTTTTTATATTTTTTGATTTGAACTTTCTTACTCCGTGATTTTGGTGTGTGTTTTCAGAATTTATCTTTCATTTTGACGCCTCTACTGATGCCACAGTTGCATTTTATGCAAACATATGCGGCGTGAACGGCAGAAGTCGCGATGCGGCCTCGTGGAAAAAAGCGTAGACATGCCAAAAAGTTTTTCCCGGCTTTTCCTGTCCCTCCTCCCATTCCAGCCACTACTCCGGCTGTACAGTGCAAGTCATAAGCCTCGGCCAGACAGCTGTCAGCAGTCAAATATGCAGGCCGCAAACAATGAAAAACAAAAAAAAAATATATATATAGTAACCCTATGCCTGATTCCTGTTTCCATTTCCCCAAAAAATCCTGGCTTGGAGGATAACATGTGCGAGGAATAATCAAAGTTCTATATTTCGGCTTATGGGATATATCCCAGCCAGCTGTCCGCCGGAGACTTTTTCACACCTTTTTTTGGGCCGAAGAAGCGAGCTGGATTTGTTTAATCATTCAAAGTTGCGTCGTGCCGTATAATTTATTATTATTTTTTCAGGAGGGAGACAGGGAGCTGGGAGGAGCTTAAGGAAGCCCAATAAAAGCAGCTGACTCTAATGTCAATCCAAAGTGAAGCTATGGGGGCTTAAAGTCAATTTCAATAATTCTAATTTAGCAACAAAAACACGACGGAATGGCTCTAAAAACGCTGAGAATGTTTACCGAACGTAAACAATGCCCCCGGCCAGACAGCAGGAGGATAAAATTGGGAGAAGGACGCTACGAGGATGATGGGAGGATGTGTCTCTCATTCCCTGGAAACGTGCAACTCACTTGGTCGCTTTGTTATTTTGGCTTTTTCATGCTCCATTTATATAACCAGCATCGCCTGCCCAGGCAGCTGTTACGGCTTCTTGGTCCTTCTCGGTTTTGGTCCTTTGGTCCTTGCCCTTAACCCAGACTTGCCTTCGCTCTGGCCAGGAATTTGACGTGTGCTCGTTTATCATTCATTTTGCGCTCGCTTACATTATTCGAGCGGAACCTGAAACATTAAATTTTAGCACGTTTTTCGCTAACGTGCGCTCATTTCTACCCCGGCATTACGCACGCCATAAAGCTTAGCCTTTTTCCTCGGCTTTTCCATGCTTTTCCCCTGCCCCTTCCCCCTTAATTTTCCTCCTTCTTTGGGCTTTTCATGAGCTTGGGCGGGCATCAGCCGTAATGAAGTTAAGTGACGGCATTCTGCAAGGCAGCTTAACCATTTTGTTTGGCAAGGGAGAAATTGTTAGCAACAATATTGTAAAACAAAACAATAATGTCAAGTCGGGAACTCCTTGAGGAATTGAATTGTAGAAAATATATAGCAAAGTCCTTAACCGTGATAGAAAAAAAGAAAGTATTTAATACTGGAAACGATTGGCTTTTATAGGTTTTTAAAATGATTAAATTCTTGTTTTCTATTCCTTGTGACCATTAATCAAGATTAAATAAATGAATAGCTCTTATAATATCCCAAATTCAAGAAGCTTTAATCCTTGATTATTAAGATTTATGAAAACAGTTTGCTGCCATTAGTCATATAATAAAATCCAAGAAGCCAGAACGCTCTAAGTAAATTTAAACCAACATTTACAATTCATTTAATTCTACTAAATTAGTTTTTAATATGATTATGAAATTCTCTAGTCACATTTATCTGTGGTTAATCATTTAATAGTAAATTCCAGCACTCCCAGCTTATCATCAATATGTTTCCAAATTATTTGGCTCATTAATTTTGTTTTATTGACTATTATTCATTGAATTAGTTTTGGAATCTATGTTTTTGTGAATGGAATTTGCCGCTGGGCTCTCCACATACTATTTTGTTTATGACCCCAGGAATGTTTTAATGCTGCCCTCCATTAGATGATACGAATAGCAGCTGCAATTTAATTAGGACACGCGCAAAAACAGCACTGATAATTTATTTATCACAAACACACCGAAACGAAATGGGAAACGGAAGTAGCACAAGGCTTTTAAACAATGGCTCCGGCAGGTAAAATGTGCCGGCCATTTCCGCATTTTGCTTTTCCGCCTTTTTTGCCCTCCAACCAACCAACGAACCTTCCAAAATAAAACAAAGCGAAACAAATCAGGGCCTCTCCGTTTTGTGACATTTAAAATTCAATAATCATAATTAAATAGCCCGAAAAACACCCGGGGGTCGTTAAATCGCTAAAAGCCTGAGGGGTGAAAGGCAAAAAATCAGAAATATGAACACACAGACTGTTAGAAGAGAAAGAGGCTGCTGGGATGGGGCTTGGCAGAAACAACAGCGAAACATAACTTTTAATGTTTCTAACTGGGAACTCGGCGAGGCAAGTTGCCCCGACGCGATCCAGCTCGACGTGCAGCCATATAATGGAAAACTTGTTTAAAACTTTTAATTTAATTTTATTTTCGCCAGTCAGCCAGCCAGGCAGCTTCAGATGCAGCTTTGGATTTAGTTTCCGTTCCGTTCGGTTCGGTTCCGCCGGTTCGAAATGCCAACTCAACTTCAGCACAGGCTCCCCGCTTTTTCGGCAACCATTATTTCCTGTTTCATTTGTCCAAAAATCCAGCATACAAAATACAGAACCCAGCGGCAAGGAACCAGATTGTTGGCCAGCTTTTTGTCGCAGTCCGTGTCCATGTCCATGTCCATGTCCGAGCCAGCAATTAAAACAGCACAATTGCACACAAGTTTTGGCCGCACATCTCCATGCGAATCTTTCGTCTTTGTATCTGTATCTCAGCATCTGTATCTGTATGCATTTGTAGCTGTATCTGTATCTTGTATCTTGGGCTGCATTCATTGAGCTTTGGCTTTAGCTTCGGCTTTCGTCTGTCCGCAGTTAGTTATTATAATTGCACTTGACTCCCATCTTGACTTGAGCTTGGCATTTTGGCCAAGGAATCCAAGGAATAGGGGGGGCTGAGAATTGTGTTTAGTCTGCATAAATTTATAAATGGCTTAGTGTTTTCTTCCGCACAATGGGCTACGAACTGTCGCAATTTACTCCTTGATCTGCATTCTGAATAAATGTTTGCTTAAGCAATATTTAACAAAAGATTAAATGCCACGTAAATTTATTTATTATTGAATAAAAATGTACAAACACAAATGAATTTTCTTGCTAGAAATCATCAAAGATCCAACTCAAGTGTTATTTTTATGAACTAACCAGTTAGTCAAAGGTTTATGCATTATTCACTGAACCCCCACAAAGTAATTCAAGCTTATTAATTATTACCGTCTGCGTTTCTGGCCATTTAATCGTAATTATTTATATGTAATTAAGGTTCGCCCTCCATATATCCCTTGTCATATTGAATTAGATTGACGCAGATTGAGCGAGAGTCCTGCAAATCGGATCAATACAGCGGAACGGCTATTTGTAGAGGTCGAACGACACGCAAACAATAACCTGGCTGGGCCCTTGGGCAGGATAATAGCAGTTAAACCAACCAGGCTGCCGCTTTTTCTGCCACCATTTTGTTTGTTTGTTGTTGTCGCGGTGTCACCCACATGTCGTGTCCTCCGGTGCCATGTCTACACCAAGAACTGCTGACTGATGGAACACGCACAGTTCCAGTCTGATCAATGTGGGCGGAAATTGGGCTGGAAAGGACACAGCAGAAAAAAGGACGCTGCTGACCAAGTGTTGTTTACCAGAAAACAAAAGGGCTGGAAAAAGTTTTCAAATTACATTTGGTATCCTTGTTACAAAAAAAAAAAAAAAAAATAGGAAAGTAAAATGGAAAATTCGGTAATCCTGACAAAAATAATAAACATAGTTGATTTTTTTGGGAAATTGCAAATACATTTGCAAGCTTAAAATAAATTTTAAAAGAAATCACTACTGGGAATACCTGTCATATTTTCTTGATTTTACTTTGGGATTGAGCTACCTTAAAGCTTCCTTTTGCTGCTCCTTTCAGCGAATGTCTTTTGGGAACAAAGCCAATTAACAAAGTTAATTGCATAACTTGGCCAAATGGCCCAGGGACGTCGTCAGTTGTCTGATATATATATAGTACCTATATTTTTTGTTCCAGTTACGCCCTAGCACAAGCCTTTATTAATATTTTCTTTCTTCTCTCTCCATCTCATTGCAGGTATGTATACAGATATATATATATATCGATGGCAGCGCTTAAAATGGGCGAAAACGTCAAATGGTTATAGAGGGGAGTGAGGGCGACATTTCAGCTTTTCATTGGCGAGGAAAACGCGAAAAATGCGGCAGAGCGAGGCCATAGCGTGGCTTTATAACATGCCGTCTTTATAGCCAAGGCGACAGTTTTCCACTGCAGCAGACTTGCTCCATTTCGGCTGCACTCCTGCTCCTGCCTTAGCTCCTACTCCCGATCCTGGTCTCCTGCTCCTATTGCCGCCGCCTCGTCGCCGTAATTTCTTGCCGTTTATTTTTACGCTATTTCTGTGGTAAGTTTTTGCGCTTGCCAGTTGCCAGTTGACAAAGTTTCAAGTGTTCGCTTTCTAATGTAATTAAAATGCTTACAAATGTTTGCCAACAGCGATAAAATAATCATTTCAAGCACACAGACACCGAGGGGTACACAGACAGGAGCATTTCCACAGATAAGGAAAATGCTTTCCCAAAAAAAAAGGACTCAAGTAGAATTATAATTTAAGTGGAGCCCCGCAAGGCTATCAACATCTAATTTGTAGCATCAAATAAAAATCAAATAAAATTATCAGTGCAACGTGTGAATGCTTAACAAATTGATGAAAGCTTTGGCTCCTTTCGCAGGATATATATAGAGAGAGGGAAAGATACTTTCATACACTGCCCACACATAGTAAGTGGTGTACACGTGGCGAACTTCGACTCCAGCTGGCTGCTTCACTTAAGTTCCCAGCTCACGTAGGCGATAATGTTTGCCTGCCAAGTGAGCCGGGTTGGTTGGTTGTTTTTTTTTCTTCCAAGAAGGAGCAGGATCCCGAGCAGGAGCCCCCAGGCTGACATGTCACGTTAAAATAGGGCAAAAAATTGCAAAATAGTGCGACGTGTCGTGTGCCGTGCTTTCACTGTTTTCATATTCGCATAAATCTCCTTGTTTAACATATGCAAGAACAAACAGTTATCCCCACCTCACACATTTATTTTTTATATCGCATATTGTATATTTTATGGTATATATGATGTCAGCATTTTGGTTATAGCAAGAGTTGAATTTCGATCCAAACAAAAGCTTATTATTCAGTGACTTGCGTTCTGGCTACAATGCCAACTCGAATGTAATTAAACCAATTTGTTCATTAAAACTGACCTTTTATTTATAAAGGCTCAATATTTCAATTAAGTATTGACATTATTACGCAACTGAAAGGTCGAGTGTTAAAAAAGTAAGCCAGGAATGCGTGCAACTCAATGGGTTACCGTGGATTTGTGGTAGAAAATGCTGCCAGTTGATCCAAAAATAAGTAAAAAATATTATTTGATTACTTTACTTCAATAAAAAATAAATCATTTTGTAAGACAGTAAACTTTTAGTAACAGGTTTTAAAAAGGTTATAAAATATTGTAGAAATTAACTTCAGAGAGAGCTTAATTCAACTCTTTACTTACTAATATCTTATTTATTTTAACTATTTTCCCACAAATCCCTCTCTATTTAATATCCATTCTTAATACCTATAGTTCACTGTATTGGCCATAAACCGATTTCGAGTACCAGGCCGCTCTATCGTCCTTCCCGAATCCCCTCTCCCACGCTTCCTGGCCATTGTCACGCAACCGCAAAACAAAGAGCGGAAAAAATGGGAATAACGAAAAGAAAAAAAAAGAAAAAAGACCATAAAGCTGCTACAATGCCAGATATTTATCTGGCTTTATTGACAAAAGCGTTTTGTCGATTGTTCAAATAAATTATATGCCTTTATCAATAAAGTCTAGGCTCCTCGTCCTCGATCCTCGCTTGTCGCCCGCTCATTTTCCTCACTTTTTTTCCCTGCTTTTTGCCGCTTTTCCATTGCTGTTGCTACGTGACGTTGACTGTTACTGGGGCGAAGATTTGTTATGGCCATAATTCAGGCCAGGCCAAAAGAAAGAATCCGAAAAGAAATCCAAAATCAACTGAGCTTTATGCGTGTATTTATGAACTCGGTGGGATGCGAAGAACTCTATAAATCTTTAAGCAGCGACGACGGTGAAAATTATTTCCTAACAGGCTGGCAAATCAAATGTGAGGATGCTTAAGTGATTTTCCAGATTTTAGGAAGGATAACTACTATTTCTATACGAGTTCTAGGCACTATAAATATAGTGGGTGGCCAGAAAATAAAATATTTACCAGAAGGAAACTAGTGTTACGCTGGAAAGTATGCTACAATTTCTGGGGAGCTCAGAGCCCAAGGCATTCCATGTTTTCAAGATTAAATAGGAAACTATCAATATAAAACTCTATAAAATGACTATTAAGTTAAAAAATATACCATAATTCATATTTAATATCAGTCAGATCGTAGGTATATTTCTATACTATAAAGTCCATGGCCTGTACTCCTTGGTATTCCGGATTAAACATATAAATAAACTGCGGCACACACAGATTTGTTATGACCATAATTCAGGCCTGGCAAAGGAAATCCACAGCCAACTGACAATGACATTTATGGCGGGGTGGATGGGGTGGAAAAACTCTATAAATCTTTAAGCAGAATGGTGGACGACACGGGGAATCACCGCCTAACAGGCACGCAAATCAAATATCAAATTGTTTAAGTGATTTTTCATTTGGCGCTTTCACCTTGTTACCGTTAACATAATTTTCCGGGCAACAACTTTACCATAAGTGATTTTTGCCCCCTCCCTGCTTGTTTTCTTATTTTTTGAGTTTCTTATTTTTTATTTTATTTTGTTGTTGCCACTTTGATATAGATTGTTACGAACAGGGAACATTGAGGCGGAGTGGAACACCAGCCGTCATTTAATTTTATCGTGCGGAAGTTCTAAGTGCAATGATGTTGTTGTTGTTTTTTTGCCAGGTGAGGGTGGGTGTGTGTGTGTACCTTGAACATTGCTTAAAAGCGCGCTAAAATGTTCAATTTACGTGTGCTTCTGCTGCTCTCCTTCGCCTTTTATTTTGAAACATTGAAAATAAATTGAAACTGCTGGCTGCCTGGCTGCCTGTGTTGTTCGACTTTTCCTTTCCCCCAAAATAAAAAGGTTCGCTGACAACAAGGGTCCCCCACATCACATCACATCCCATCACTCTGTTTGCCTGCTCACAATATGTAATAATAAAAAATTGTATTTATTTATTATGATTTTCCATTTTGCAGAATCAGCAAAAAACATTTTTAACAAAAATGCAAAAAAAAGAAAGTAACGCCGCCGCTGGAAATTGGCACAAACTGTGCCCTCTGGCACTTTTTTCCATTTGCCTTGCCCCCTATGTCAACATTTTTCCTCATTTTTTTCCCTTGTTTAACAACAAGCAAGGGGAATGGGGGGAAAATGGTTGGTAAAAAAAATTGTAAAAGGAATTAATAAAAATATTTAAACTGTCCCCGGGCCAATGAATATGAGAAGATGCAAAAAATAACAACAGAAAACTGTGTAAACATTGGTTAACAAATGAAACCAACCATCATACAACAATAATAAATATCAGAGGGAGGGAGTTCCGTCTGGAAAAGTTCCAGTTTCAGTTTCAGTTTCAGGTCATCATTCAATTCTTTATGGTCACTATCCCTACGCAGAACTGAAGCCATAACCATAAATGAGCTCATTGCTCATGCCGCGTATAAAATGTAAATTTCTCTGTGTATCTATCGTAAAATCCGTGGCAAAAGATATATATACTCTAAAGTTGCACATACATATATCAAACAATTTTTCAGGGACTTCAAGTACAAGTAGAAAGACGGTTCAGCTGCAGCTCCAGCTTCACTCCGCACTCTCTAGTCATACATTTATGGACGTGTCCTTAGCAGCACAAGCAACTCAATAAGCCAGGCCACAACTTCCGCACACACAAAAAAAAACAAAAAAGTACAGGGAAAATGTAAAAAAGAAAAGATGTACATATATATAAAAATAGCGAGCAACAAGAAAAACTTTCAACAAATTTCCCCGCATAGAGCCAAGCATTTTTTGCGCATATTTTAACTACAGCGCATTATGTTTTGAGTGATTTACGGGTCTGAAACAGCCAAAAAAGGGCCTGAAATGGGGCAGAAACAATGAGGAATATATATAGAGAGAGTATATATATCGTAGAGAGTAGAAAAAATATCTAGCATCTTGTTGTTTCTGCACTTGAACAAATGATTTGCGAGGAACGACATGGCATGCTAATGCTAATGCTAATGCTGGAAAGTGCGCTACACTAATGCCGCACACTGTTGTCGTGGCATCGCCATTAGTGTCGCCAACTAACTTTAGATAACTAATTAGGGAGCGTTGAGGGGCCCGGCCGACTTAACTGTAGTTTTGTGTTAACCTTAGCGCAGCTAATTACATTTAATGTGTCTAGTAAGCAACTTGGCAGCGGGAATTGTGTTACCAACCGCCTCCTCTGACGTTTGCCCTTTGCCGGCTTATTAAAACACTTTGAGGCGGCACGTAGAGCTGTGCGGCCGTAACCAAAGAGAGAGAGAAAGAGCCAAGTCGTATATAGTACATATAGTGGCAGTAGTAAGTAGCTGGACCGGAGCCGGATCCGGATCCGGGCAACGTGTGCTCCAACTTAATTATAACTAATTTGTAGCATATGTAGTGGCAGAGAGGTGTGTGTGTGTGTACGTGTGTTTCAGATGAAAAAGTGCCCGGCACAAACCTCAACTTCTGCGCCTCAAGTGGCCATTAAAGCATTAAAGCCATATAAAGCTCACACACACATGCACATATTTGGGAAATAGCCAAATGATATAGCAATTAGCCAGGACCAAGTGTGTGAACACACTGAGAACTTTATTTCTTTGCTTTTATATATTTAACTTAATTTAAATGTATATTATTTTTCATTTATAAATATTTGATTGCTCATACTGTTCATAAATTGCGACTGAAATATATATCAGATTAAAAACTATATGTTTTTGAAAAAAAGTATAAGTTCCATTACAAAAATTCTTTGACCAGAAGCCAACATTTGTACTTTTATGAACTTGCATGCCACAAAATCCCGACTTTAGAATTTTTTATTGCTCATTTTGACTTAAAATTTATGTTTCTTTAGGGGGTTAAGCTCATAAAAAATTTTAAAATTTAATTGCTTTATTTTATACAACCAAACCATTCAAATTTGTTTAAAAAATGATGCTTATATTGCTTAACAATCTCCAATAATTGTTCAAAACTACACTTTATTGTATCAGAAATCAACTTATGTTAAACTTTTCTTTTTTTAAGTGAAAATATATCAGGAAAATTCACTGCACCATATGCATGTTCGGGAAGAGCGTGAAAAACAATGCAGCGCTAATCGTATTTGTGTTCGCATCGCTATCGCATTTGCATATTTATTAACGTTGATTTTCAAGTGCCATTTCAATGGTCCACCCAACTACCACCCACCCAATGACGTTCAGGAAAAACCAACTAACCAACCAACAAAACTAACCAACTGAACGAGCAACCGGCGAAATGATTGAAATTAAAACCACAGGCGAACATAAAAAATCGCTTACGTTAAAAGCTCATGCAAGAGATACCAGAAAGAGAAAGAGATAGAGTGGGAAAATCAGGGAAAGCGGGAAAAAGGAACAGGAAGCTTTGGGTGGGCGTCGATGGCGGCGGCACTCGAATGAATTCACGTAACCGCATAAAATCAAACGAAATAAGCCAAGCGCCGTGGAAAAATGGCAACAAAATGCACTTTATGCCAAACTACAAGGGAACAACTCCACGTGCCACTCAACATCAGGCCCGCCCGCGGTCCTGTTACCACTTTAAAGCCCCGACTTGGCCAAACTCCAATCGAGAGAGGAGGTGTAATAATGGCCAACGGCACGCACGTTGGACCAACCGCAAGACCCACGGACAAATGTTCTCTACGGGTTCCCAGTACCCTCGTGCATCCCTGCTTCCTGTTCCCAACTGGAAATGCACCGGAGGACGAGGATTGCAGGCGTGCAGGGGAAACTTTTAACCATAAATGTAGGTAGCACTTGCCACCCACCCAGCATGGCAAACTGAAAAAAAAAAAACGGCAGAGGCAGCAAGAAATGGCCAGAGCAAATACGAAAATCAAGTTTAAATTTGGTGAGCTCGAGTGCGAGAACCCATGACATTGAGCCAAAGGGGGAAAACGGAGAAAAAAAGGGGTAACACAGCACACACACACAGGTGGCCAAGCAGAAAATATTTAATTTTCCGGAGCCAAAGAGAACCCAGATTGTGCTTAAAGTTTCCATTGCAATTTCTACACTAGCTTTTAAAGGTTAAAAGGAAAACCATGTTCTTGAAGTTTCTTAACTCATTAGAGCAAGAAATTTGAGTCTGGCTCTCAAAAACTAATTAAGATTTTATCGAGAAATAATAATTATAAACCTAAAGTATGAATTTTTGGCTTGCAGCTGAGATAAAGATAACCAAATGTCTTGGATACTAAATTAATCAATCAATTGGTTTAGAAACATTCATAAAATCGTATTAGCTTCAGGTGTGCGGCATTGTGTTTGGCCTTAGGCCAATAAGATCGATGAATATTGCATTTAAAATCCCTGGCTAATGCCAAAATGTCAAATGCCAGCACAACACGACTCCTAGGCAAAGGCAACATGCAACATGCATTGCCTGCGGCAAAGATTGCCGCTCCCCTGAGCCAAATTCAGTTGCATTTTCCAATTCCATATGCAACTGGAGTAGAAAGACAATAACCCAAATGCAACTGCCAATATTAGTTACGCTTGGCAACAGCTTGCTTTCGTCCTGCACACAGGACACACGGCAGGCATCGGATCGAAAAATGCTGAATGGATTGGATTGGCTTCGAGTGGAGATGGGCAACAGGGAACTGAGAGCTAGAAACTGGGAGTTTCTGGGCTAACGACATAAACGATATATACGTGCCAGAATCAGCACAAAGACATCATGGCAGTCAAAAAGTAAATATGCAACAAACAATGGCATTATGTAACTTAAAGTGCACAGCCACCACAGTGCAGCACAATGGCGGCTAAATCGGATTAATGCAGTTCTTGCTGCTGCTGCTGCTACTGCTGCTGGAAACCCAATCCGTAAAGCTGCTGCTCCACTAAATACAATGAAAAACTTTCACAAACACACACACACTCACTCGAACACACACACACACACTCGTAATAAACAAAAGGACAAATGCGACGCGTCGCGCCGCCCCAGAGCCAATCAATCGCTATGGCACCCCAGGGGCTCAGCTCCAAACTGAATAAGGGGGCAGCCAGTGGAGGGATAGTTAGTGGAGGAGGGTTGTAGAGCTTGTAGAGGGTTACCAAGTGTAGGGGCTAGATGGCCCTGGGAGTTTTAGGGGGCGATTGAACGCAATCTGACACGCGACCAGTTCAATGCACGTTGGCCCCCTTGCATGGGTCAAAGCCCAAAAGCAAGAGACCAGAGTAATAGATTTTTGTCGTTTCAAAAAAAAAGGGAGGAAGAACTTTACTAAAAAATCAAACTACCAGAGAGAGCTTTAAAGTGAAAAGAAAGAGTTTTTTATTGAGTAACCATAGGTCTTAGCAAGTAGCAACTATAATGCAATAACTGCTAGCAAATGAGACCAATCAGCTTACAATTCCATTCACTTTAAAGCTCATCAGCTGGAAATCCCCAATCCCGATCCGATTCAACTTCGATTTATGCTGGCATCGGCTTACACACACACAGACACCCAGGCAGACCCTCAACGGGGTCGTTGTCTCTACTCGCCTCTAATTCAATTACATAAACCAAACCCTGCAGCGGCAGTGGCAGTATTCGGAAACTTTAATTTGTATGCAAAGTCAATGCGAATTGCGGGGAGATTGCTGGCATACAGGATTGAGGGGTACCGAAGATATATGTATGTATATATATGCTATACCCACGTAGACGCATCGTCGTGCTGTCATGTCCTTGCGCACTCAAGCGCTTAATCCTTTGAAATTGCCACGCAGCATTTGGAATGCATATGGGATGATGCCCCTCGCCCGTCACCCGGGGCGTATGAATATTACGCATACGCCCCGTGTTGCTGCTGCTGCTGCCACTCATAAACAAACTAGACAGCGGAATAACACATTCAATTTTATGCAAAAGTGTTGCATAATAAGATTACCCAGCGCTAACTGGCGGGCGAAATCAGTTAAAAGCCAGCAATAAACAACAAAAAAATGAGGCAGGCGGCAGTGTACCGAGAACACCGAGCTCCATTCATTTACAAATAATATTCGGCATTAAAATTGCATGCCATAAGCGGCAGCGACGAACAAACTCGGCACCAGTTCCCACCATTCTCTCCCCCTCGAGCTGAAATATTTTTCTCATTTCCGCAACGAGCGCAAAATATTTTTGCGATTTCCGCACGGCCATCATTGGGGATCGGAACTGGGAGCCGGGAGCCGGGAAGTACCAGGAACCAGGCCCCCATGTGCAGCGGCCCAGCATGAAATATAAATACAATACAAATAAACGCGTGTCGTGCATATTGTACAATCTACAATTTTGTATTTATTTACGCGCCGCCAACAGCAACAGAAAAACACCAACAGAAATGGCAACACAAACCGAATCAACAGTACAGAAATGGCAACAAATGTTGGCTCCTTCCACTGGCTGGCGGTGGCCATGCTGACAATTTGTCAGCCACCCATTTAGCCAAGTTTAGGGCCATAAGCTGAGCAGAACAACGACCCCTTTTTGCGCCATAGAATTGTTTGCAAATGTGCTGTGAAAATTTGTCGCGCGCTGCATTAAACTCGTGTGCAGGGCCCGAAACGCAAATGCTGCCAGCAGCATCAACAGTAACAACAATAATAAAATGGCCCTATAAACTATCTGGTGGCAAAGACAAACAAGGCTGGTTGAGAATAATGTGGCGGCAGATTTAGATTTAGATATTTATACCAGCAGAAAGTAAAGGGAAAAGGGATTTTATTTCTAGCTAATATAATCAAATGCGATGGAGATCAAGTACTGAAAGATACTTTTTAAATAAATATGTATGTAAACCAGGATAAGCTAATTTTCTTTTTAGTTTTTCTTAGTAGCAAATCGTTTTTCTGCTTTATCCAAGCAACAATTTTCTTCCTTTTTATATCAAATTTATTTAATATATTTCAATCTTTCTCCTTTATTTTTATAACCATTTTATTGAATATATTTCTATACTTATGCTACAATTTCTTTAGCAATATTTAAATTTTTGCTCTACAAAATTCTTATTTAATTTTTTCGAATATGCATAACTACATTTTGTGCCTTTTTCTGATGTGCAAATATTTGTCATCAAGTTACGAAATGTCTTCAAAATGATATGCATATTTCTCTGTCTCCACCCCCACTCCTCCTGGCTAACCCCTTTTATCATCCCCTTTCATGCTATGCAAAGGGCAAAGAGCGTTGAAGCAATGAAATGAATTTGCACGCGCTCATAAATATTTTACATATGCATATTGGTCAACTCGGAGAGCCGTAACTCCAGCGACTCCAGCTCCGGACTCAAACCCTGGACGTGAAGATGTTAGCTGCTTCAGCTATGCTACGTGAAATGAATAGATATACATATACATGAAGACAACGAGGCTGCAAATTATTGTGACATAAAGTGCTTTGACAGCGACACCACCAGTCCGCCGGTTGTACAGTTCTAGGCACTCCTTCTCCATCTCCAGATCCTTATTCACATCCCCATCCAGGAGCTGACATTTAAGCTCGATGTCGCTGCTGTGTCTGATATTCATGCGCTACATATTTCATGGGATATTTCTTGGAGGGGCGTGCCGGCATTGGAAATTCAAATGCTGCGCCGTATGATTAGGCGTCGGGCATTGCATGCACATGACATATTTAAGTGGGTTATGTTATGCTCCTCCGGCAGGCAGTGTGAACATTTTTGCTCATTAAGCAGCTGCGGAAAATGGATACTGGGTAAAATGGAAAATGGAAAATGGCTAGGCAAAGCCCGTAAGTCCTCGACAAATGCAGCACGCAGCACGCATAGACACACAAGCAATTACTGTCTGCGTAAGCGTCTTAGCCGCATATATAGACGACGACATATTGGCGAGTGAGAGAGCAATCTTGGCATATATGCATATGAGCCAAATGCAAATTTATCCGCCTTCACACGCACAGCTAACTGGCTTCTTGGTATAAATTTAAAGCAATTTATGCTCTTTATTGCCTATGTTTTTTGGTTCAACGCAGCCAGCCAAAGTGTAAAACTAATTACAATCTGGCCAATTCATTAAATTAGTCCGAGTCCTAGGTCCAGTCCCAGCGGAGACACAACTCTCTGTCGCCGCTTAAATTGACATCTCAATTTAATTAGGAAATGTAAGTGGAAATTTCGAGTCACAACCGACATCAACTATCAAAAGCCAATCAAAGGAGAGCTTTTAGTAATTTATTCATTCGGAAGACATTTAATGGGCCTGAAATCTGGCACATAGCTTTAATTATATGGCTGCATTTGGCGATTAATCACGCTGCATAACTTACGACGAAGTGATTTAAATAATTGCTGAGAGACAGAGCAACAAGACGTGTTTTTCCTATCCGATTTCCACCAGCTAATGAGATCAACATCCATTCCAGCTTACGCAAATCACTTAAGGCGGAGCCAGAGCCGGAGACAGAGCCAGACCCGGAGCCGGAGCCGGAGACAACTGTCAAGCACTTTGCTCTGGCTTTTCCACAGACTTTCTTTCGATTTCCTTTGCTTGCCCAGGACACTTGTCTCCTGACGGCTGACGGCTTAATTTTTTTCGTTATTTCTTTCACTTTGCCTTATCCAAAAGCAATTATTTTCCATTCAACGTAATAATGATGCCGACGCAACGATAACACAGCGGTGGGGATCCTGTGAGGGGGGGAGGAATTAAATTATGCGCTGAACATCTTCTTCTTTTTTTTTTGCTGCCCGGTTGGTTGGTGTCCGAGGACGAAGCCGCAGGCGCGGACAACACTTACAACGAACGGTGACCGACTGGGGACACAGCAAGCTCTCATAGTCGCCGTGTTTTTTCCCCATCGGAACAACAAAAATAAGTAAATGAAAATAAACAGAAAATGTGTACCATAAAAAAAATAAGGAGGCGGCGAAAAAATCATACAACAATAAGTGCCGCTGTCGGCAGTATCGTCGAGGTTTGTTAAGCGCAGCCATAAACCGGCTCAGTGCACTTGATCGACGTGGCAAATGGCTTTGGCTTTGGCTTTAGCTGTGCTCCTGGTCGGGACTTTCCCAAATATCCCTCCACCCACTTTTCCACAGAGCTAGGAGGAGTATACGCCTCGATGGCTTTGTATGCGTTTATCAAAACCCTGTGTCCCATACATAATGTGTTCTATATGCTCCTCTCTCCGCGCTGGTATTACCCGATTCGTCTGCTCTTCACGCCATTTCTATGGCCTGCACATTATAACAAATTTCTCGCTTGCATAAGCAACACACACGCACACACTCGACATGCATGTGTGTCTGTAAGGGGTGTGCGGGGGAGGTGTTGGAGTGGGTGTATATTTTGTGCCGACTACTAGCTGTGAGTGCGTATATCTGTCGGAGGTGCCAGCGTGAGATTTATTTTTTTAAGATATTAATTTTTATTATTAGAAAAGGAATTATTTAAATCAAATTATTTAAAATATTTAACTTTTAATATTTAGGCATATAAAAATATGCTTTAACTTATGCTGTAAGAAACGTACTCATACAAAACTAGAGATTAAAGAAATATTGCATAGTTTATAGTGCTTTTCTAAAGGATTTCTCAAAGAAAAATAGTATTTAATTTGTTATGTTGTATGTTGTATCAAGTCAGAATTAAAAAAAAAACATCTTGTATTTATTCAGACTAAAAGAAAACATTAAAAATAACATAAGTAAATCAATAAGAAATCTACTGATTCCATTTTCGATACAATTAAGTTAAGAGCACTTTTTTATGAGTCCCTTTTGACAAATTTAATAACTTTAATCTCTGGCTATCTTTTAGATTTATTTCATTTGGGTCAGCTTACTTAATTTATTTGATTTGATGACATTAGCACTCGTTCCCCTTTTATTTGTATTACAAGCTTCAAATCTGTCATCCAGCTGGGGCTTATCACGCATCCATCTCTAATGGGATTGTTATGTAAAGCATACAAAAAGCTGCTCCCCCTGCTGCTGCTGCTAGGCTAGCCTAACGCCATATCAGTGCATAACAAATGGCCGAAACACACACACACACACAGACACACTGTTACCAAGAACACCCACACACACACACACACATGGCTTGATGGCGGCAGTCCATAAAAATGGAACGGAACTGCAAGTAAATTAACAGGCAGGACGGACGTCGGGCACGAAGATGAAGTCGGCCAAGTCAGCAACCAAAGGCGGTATCCTGTATTTGAATATACATATATGTGTGCTCATGTATGTGAGCGTGTGTAAGGATGTGACTTACATAAGCAACATATTCCTTTTGCCCCTTCTGCAACCATTCGCTACCCATTTTGCATGCCGGCTACTTAAGTTACACAATGACATTTTTCAATGTGTCAGAATTTTATTGTTGCAACTTGGGGCATTGTTGTTGACAACTGACATCTTTCTTTCTGCAGCTGTCAGTTGGCTGCCTTTGTTGCCTCCTGGCTGCTGATACCGTGGAAGCTGTTGCCACTGTTTCAACTGAGTTGCTTCTGCTGCTCCTGTTCCTGTTTCTGTTTCTGTTGCCGTTTCTGTTTTGTCTTGGCTGAAAATGTTGACAACTGTTTTGCCACTTTTGCCGTAATTGAAAAAATGTATTCAAATATGGTGCCCGGTCTTCGAGTTTGCTGAAAAGTAAAGTAAATATATATACAAAATGGCTGGAAACACGATCTGCTAGCGAAAAGTTGTGTGCTCAGCAAAATATTAATATGGAAAGTAAGGGAAATAGTAGGTGGAAAGCTAAACCTGGGTTAGGTAAGGTTAGCAGGGCAAGGGGTGTCATTTTAGGACATGAGTTCCAGTTAAGGATGGCAACAAATATCCATATATCGAGAAGGCATAAAATATGTTCTGTTTAATGTATGGAATTTTGTCAAAAAAAAGAGCTTAAATAAATAATTAAATAAAATTCCTCGACAAGTTTTACATATTTAAAAGAAACATTTATTAATTATGATATCTTTTGATATATTTTTAATATGATCTTGCGTAAGAGGGCTGTCCCCTTTCGATATAACCATTTATATGTTTTTTTCTTCATCTCAATCTAAGTTCTTTCACATATCTGCATCCTATAATACCTATCTAAATTCCTTTATATTCTTTAAAAATACATCTTCATTTGCACTTTAATTTCTGAAATTCTTTGCTTATTTATTCTCAACTTATTGCAGTCCTTTTTCGAATTTCTTGCTCCCATTCAATCAATTTTAAGCAAACAAATCAGACACATTTATTGTATTTCCCATTCGATATCTTTGGTAACTTTGTAATTTGCTAAAAATGTCCGTAAACGTTTGTGGTTCGAAGCGGCTGGCTGGCCAAAAAAAGGGGTCGTTAATGGATTAAGCCAAGCTGTACAATGAATAAATTGTCAGATTGCGGGACAGCAGCCACAAGACCGTTTCTTTGGTGGAAGATGAAGACCTCCAAGGGAAAGTTGGGCAGCTGAAAAAGGAACTTACAACTCAATACTTTTGCACTCTTGACATTTTCCCTTTTTCCGGCCGCTTTTAAACTGTTGCAAATGCCAACTGTCAACTTTTTGTGCGTGGTTTTTGTTTCGCAACTCGACACCGCAACAAGGGATGAACAAGCCCAAGTCGAGCTGAGAATTCTTGTTCCCATTCCCAGTTAGTGGCCAATTTGAGCCGGCTTTAAGCTCTGCGTGGGCCTTAAATGCCGGCCACTCTAATATCCAATTTTGCAAATCAGCGTGCAAATTACCCGAGCAGAGGAAAATTTGTTGCTGCCCCTCCCTCCCGCCCTCTCCCTCTGCTGTGCATGTAGTTGGCAACTGTATTAAGTTCATTTTTCATCTGGCTCTCGTGCATTAAGCAGGCAAAGTGACTTGCTCCCGGTTCCAGACCACACCACACACACACACACACACATGCCGAGTTACTTTTTTCACTTAGGGTCTTTGTGTGTGCCGCCGCCGCCGCCGTTGCTGCCTTTTGGCATGCAAATAAAACGGGCAAGCCAGCCAGCCAGCAAGCCCAAGTCGAAGCCAAAGCCAAAGCCAAAGCGAAACCGAGACCAAAAACCAAGCCAAGTTAAGCCCAACACGTTAGAGAACACAGCGCGCACAATTTGCTAGTGTCCTTCCCTTTTGCTCCTTCCATTTTGGCTCTTCCTTCGCCACTGCCCTGCCACTGGAACAATAAGAAAAATGTTCAAGTGCCAGAATGTGTGCAAAGAACTCAAGTTTGCCACACACACACATACAGACAAAGGGACCAAGGAAACCAGCTTCAAGCTTCAACTTGGGAAGCGAGTCCGGTTCCCAAGTCCGTTTGCATCTTCAGCTACTGACTGACACTGGGAAAATATATTTTATTTCAGATTATTTATTGGTTTTTGTAACTAAAATTAGTAAATATTTAGATTTTGATTTTTCATACTGATGAAAAAGCCTTAAACTTCTGAAAAAGAGGTCCTTAATTAAGCATAAACATTTTAGAATTATTTATTTTTATATATAAGGGTTTCTAAAACATATGAATGCTTTTACAAGCCTTAAAAGGTTATATTTTATATATAATTTATTTAAATAGGATTATGAAAAGATTTAATACTTTTACAAGAGCTAAAAAGGATATATATATTCCTAAAATAAATAAGCACTATTTTTTTAGCTTTAAAGGATATATGCAGCGCTAGATTCCAGGCTACACAAGCTTAACAGTTCGAAAATTATGCTTTAAAAATTTGTAATATTTTTTATTGTATATTTACAATCTAGAACCATAATTTAACAATATTTTCCGCTCAGTGTCCGGCATTGTTTCGCTGCATTTTCGTCCGTTTTGCCGCTTGCAGATAATTTGAATTTTTTCCATTTGTTTGGTTTGGAGCTGTTCCTACTGCTGCTGCTGCTGCTCCGTTCGTCGACTCATCCCATGGAATTCCCCTGCCCTGTCCCATTTGCTGGTGGCAGGTCAGTTCAGTGGCATGGCCCACCGCTCCGACTCCAACTCTGGCTCTGTTTTAAGAACTGTAAATTGCTTTAGTTGGCGCACATTTTCATCGCGCTCTGTGGGCTCTGTGTATTTATGGATGCGCGGATGGTAATACTCGTTCTCCAGTGTTTTCGGGTTTTGTTTCCCCCGTGCCAGTTATACGAGAAACTTATAGCTAGTGCTTATCTTATGCAATGGAATGGCAGCCGGGACTTGCCAGGACATTTACCCGCCTTGGTATCCTCCTTTTATTTGCTCACAGTTGCACTCCTTTCGGTGTGGCATTTCGTTCGGCACTCGGAGAATGTTTTTCGGGCAAATGCAAAGCTGGTGGAATGGTGGCACTCTGAAGCTAAAGCTGAAAATTAATTTTCAGCCCAATAAATATTCTATTTGAATTCCCAAAAATGCATAAATTACCTTGCAAGCTATTGTGTAAATTGCTAAGCAAACAGTTATTGCAGTTTACTTAAAAATAAAGTTGATTAAAAGTTTAGGATGAAAACAATTTAAAGAGAGCTTTGATTGTTTTATTTTTTAACTTGCTTTTAACATATTTCCTGTTAATCTTTTCATTTCCGTTTAATGGCTGGTTTCCGGCTAAATTAATAGCCTACTTTTCGGCACTAATGGCCACGCACTCAAGCAAAATAGCTGCTGGTCCTGCCAGGCATGGCCGTTTACGCTGCCTGACAGCTAATGCACTTAAAACTTCACAAATGTCTTGTCAATGTTTGAATATGGCACCAGCAGCAGCAGAAGCAGCAGCACCAGCAAGTGCAAGTGTGCAAGTGCAACACCCCAGCAGCGACAGCGACCGGCGACTTGAGTGCAAAATTCAATTAACTTGCTTAAGCACGGACACATGCAAACCCACATATGTATGCATGTGTGGGGTGAGCTATCAATTTCATGTCCAATCAACCTGGCAGACAGCAGCATGGAGCAAGGAGAGCAGGATCTAGGGTAGCCACATCATCTGCCGAGAGCCAGGTGCTGGTGCCAGGGCCCAAAACCCCGAGCCACTTAAGCAGATGTCAGCTTGATTTTTGCATATGCGACAGCACAGGGAGCTCTATATACAACATATTATATATATATATATATTATATAGCTTCTGCTCCCGATTGAAAAACCTTGGCGTAATTTCATATTTTCCCTGGCAAAAAGAGGTATCCCAAGCAGCTGCGGCTTGGCTCCTGGACATCCTGCCCAGTCAGCTAATTGTTTTGCGGTTCATTGTTTAATTATTATGTGTGTGCAGGGACTATCAAGTGTATATGGGTGTGTGGGCTGCACAGAAATTAAATAAAGACAAGAAATTGATTAATTAAATTCAAGAATTTCAGCTTAAAATTAAAACAAACTGAAGTTAAAACAAGGAAACTTTATAAAATGTCTTTCAAGAACACAAATTCCTAACTTATAATAAACCAAATCAGATAAATATCTGTAACACAGAAAACTCGTTATTAAATTAGTGTTTCTAGGGAATTTTAATGAAGACTCTGTAAGCATTGTAATGTTCTCAGTGCATTCACTAAGTGACATATGCACTGCCACTATATACAGTCAGATAGTGTGCGTGGTGTTTGCGGCCAGATGGCTCTTGTTGGAGCCCTGTGCGAACTCTAATTAAAGCGCTTTGCATAATAAATCAGGCGTGGCTCGGCGGCGACTATAACTGTGTCCTCGCCTGTGGTCGCAGCTGGTTACAGCGTTGTTGTAACGCCATCGTGTCACTGCCAAATGGCCTGTCAAATAAGACGGCATTTTGTCCAAATGTTGCCATTTGCCCGGCACACGAACACAACTGGTATGGCAAACAACTTTGACATTTTATGATATGACCACACGGCCACCGATATTCCCCAATACACCCACTCCCCACCAGCTGTTCTGCACCCTTCCAGCCATTGAAAGCCACCCCAAATCCGTCCTTTGGCTGTCAATTACATCAAAATTGTGAATTTCTCTCGTTATGCATTTGACATTTTCAACTCAATATAAAACGGAAATAGCTCACCAACACTCGCAGGCTGTATAGTATATATAGTATATGGCATATATATACAATATACAATTGAATCTGTCAAACAACGAGCTGTGTACACCTTTCGCATGCCATAAATAAATAATCAATGGATTTGTGCCCATTTCGCCCCGTAGCAACCTGGCCGCCTCGCAACATGCGACGTATACGTAATATGCTCAGCAATTTGTTTGCCTTTCAAAGGATAATTTCACTTTGTTCTGATTTATACAATGAAATGAAAGCGAATGGAAATAAGAATGCCAATTGGCATGCTAAGGATCCCATTGAATTAAATTGAATCGAATGTAAAGTGCCTGATAAGCCGTGATGAGAACCTTTTGAGGCCGAAAATGTCTATTAAATGAAACGAATATTAATGCACGCTTCACTTTTCGAGCTTAACAAGCATTCATCACACATTACAGGCGAGTTCTGTGAGTCCTGTAGTCATGTATAATTCACCTTGAGAACGGATTGGAATTCATTTGAGAGCTCATCCGAGTTATTTCGCCAAGAGGCCAACAACTGAGCTGAGCAGCCAGGAAAAGCCATTCAAGTTTGCGACACAAACTTTTGTGCAACTTCTCTGGCACTGGCTGATGCTCAGGGAAAATGGAAAAATCAACACCGAAAATAAAAATTTTAAGTAAATATGAAAGTGCCATGAAATCCCCCTGCGCATAAATTGGCAAATGAAAACTAGAAAGCGAAAAGAAAAGTAAATATGGAATGGAAACGAAGTCTAACTAAATAGAAAATGCAGCAGAGGACGCGGAAAACTTTATTTTAAATGCAATTATTGAAATGTTTTCCTTGAGCTTTTGCATCTAAAATAATTTAAAGTAGGTTTTCAGAGAGTATTTTATTTATTTAATTTATAGAAAAGCTGAAATCCCTCAAATTAAACTTCTTATAGTTTTCCTTAAATATTTTGCAGCTTAAGCGGTTATGTTAATCACCATTTCTTTATCCCGTTGCGGGACAAATTCCATTCCTAGCTTCGGATTGGCTTCCATTTATTTTAGCTTCTGGTAGTTCTGGTTTTCCCAGCTTTTCCTTTTGCTTTCCTTTCTTTTCCACCTCGACCAAACGGGGCAAAGAAAACGAACCAAAAACGCAAACTGCCAAAGGAGAAAGACGAACACAAACTCGTTTTAACTACACATTTGGGTATTTGTGTATTAACACTTGGTGCTAGGGAGCACCAGGATCCAGGATTCAGGGCAGGATCAGGGGCCGGTTTAACGCAAACAGACAGTGGCTAGATGGCCATTGGACTGATGTTTTAGGGGTTCAGGGGCTAAAGTTTAATTGGCTAGTTTAATTGTCAGTGGGATGGGGAAACATACACACACCACCCAACACACACACACACTCGCACACCCACCCACCCACTCGGTCCAATAAAAACAACAAAGAAATTTAATCAAGCGTCGAACAATTGCAAGGGAACATAAATAAAAAGTGCAAACGTTTATTGAGTTTAACGAGCGCTGTCTGCAGTTGGTCTCCTCCTGGATGTCCTCCATTTGCGCCTGTATTCTCTGCTCCCTATATGAGTGTATGTGTGTGTGTGTTTGTGTGCGAGGACAGGACATGAAAGTACTTTTAGCGTTCGGGATTGGGAAATGGGAAATGGCAACGGGAGCAGCTTAATTTAAATGTCACCTGCACTAAACAAATACGCAAAACGGAAGGACGAGGCGCGAGTCAGGGTATAGAGAATACAAGGGGGAGTGGCTGTAGGGAGTGGGTATCCTGGGCAAACAGAGTATGATATTGTTAGTGACACTATTTCAGCATTAAGTGTGTACATGACAAACACAGCCGGGTCGGGTTGGGTCTACAAACAGCATTGCATATGGCCAACTCCCGGTTGCATGCCCCATGTCCCCCTCTCCCTGCACCCACTCACATGCAGCCAAGCGAGCAGATAAACAAGCTCACAGATACATTGGGGCCAGGATACGCTGATTGATATGATAGCTATGCAGTAGATATATATAATCCCAAGACCCCTGAGGTCAAATCTCTTTAGTTTCTAGTTTGTGGCTTTAGTTTTAAATAGAAAAAAGCCATCTACTATATCATTCCGAATATATACTTTATTTTAAATACATAAAACCCTCCACAAATCAATTATAAAGCCTGAATAAAGAACTGAAATCCGAAACCCATCACAGTAAATCCATCCATTTCATATGTCTTCTGCAGCTGCTTAAATATTTGGATTAAATGAAATTAAAATAAACAAAATCCTGTCTTCAACTCCTGCTCCTTTTGCCTCCATCATCATTATCCCAGCCAGAAATCATAATGATGCCAATAAAAATAAATAATTGACAAGTCGGCAAACTGCGTGGCGCTGACACTGGCCATTTGGCTAAGCAGAATCGTCAAAGTGGTTACCAGTGGGTGGTATTTTTGCAAGTGGGCTTTTGGGTTTAGCTATATATACTATATCCATTATATATATAGCACCCTGATGATGTCCTGCTCTTGGTCCTGCCCTGCGTGTGGGTAATGGGCCGCGTCTCGCGTCCCATATCATTATGCATCATTAAGTTGATGGTGTCCCCAGCATCGAGACACTTCGATTTTATGGATGTAGCATATGGATGGCCATGGGTGTCCCATCTCCAACTCCGCCTTTGCTATTAACCGCATATTACTCATCGAACAATGTTTTTGTGGCCTCTCTCATAGTTTTGTTTGGCCAACTAAACTACAATGAGGCTAATATTTTGATGGGTTTTCGTATGATGGGTTTTGGTGTTTAGAAGAGAAGAGAAGAGAAATACTTGGACAAGATGGTTAAATTATTATAGAAATTATAATCTTTTAATATTTAAGTACTTCTAAAAGTTAGAAAAACTCTTGAAGATAGATGAATTTGTAAGTAAATTATATCTAAACTCAAGGCTAATGAATGTTAATTAAATCTCACTTGAATATAAATAAATTAATAACCTTTTTAACATCAGTTTGAGTTTCCTTTATAATTGCTTTTAAATTCCTAAATTCTTCTCAGTATATGAATAGTTAAGTTCCTGGAATATTTTCCATAAAGAACAATGAAAAAACCCTGCAACCTGTTAGGTGAAAATATTGGCCATCCTTCGCAATGCCTTACGTAAGTCATCTTACGTCATTGCATTAAGGATTCTCGACTGTACTTTGGTTATTTGTTTGCCCTCAACGTTCCTTCTCCTCACCGCTCCTTGTTTGCTCTTCCCGCCGTTTGTTTGTTTATTTGTTTGCTTGCCATAAGTTACCCATTGGCTGGCATCAACTTTTGGCACATTTGTTTGACAAATTGTTTTGTTTTTTGGCCGACGTCACCCGTCGGTAATCGATATATGAGCGACCATCCAGGATATATGTATGTACATATATATGATGGAACAGTATATATATATATGTATATGGGAAAGGCGAAAGGAAATGAAAACACACCTCCAAAGGCAGTCAGTCAATAGTTGTCACAGCAACCGTTTTCGTTTTCCTTTCCTTTTTTCGCGAGCTTACGCTGTCAGCAGAATAAACATAAATATCGGTTGTATATAGCATACAGTATATGAACATGGGGATGTATCCAAATATACTGAATATATAAGAAAGCAGAGGGGAGTGCTTCTTTGCCATGTACAATTGACTAAAATTTCAATTTCTTTCTCTGGTTTCTTTGCAGGTGAGTTGAGCTTGAGCTCTCTTAGACACTTTCGACCCCACGACAACGACACAACGAAGACGGGTTGTAAAATCAAAGTACGTACTTCGCCCCAACACCTCCCCCCAAAAATAATACAATGGGAAACGAAGGAGTGTCTGAGGCCGGAGGGGTAGCTGGGAATCAATAAAGTCGAACGTATCCGCCTGATAGCTGTTTAATGTTTACAATATGTCTTTATCTTCCCTGGCTCCTTGCACACCCACTGAGGAGCCGCTCCTTTATCCCATGACTTTGACTTTACCTTGGGGCCACAGCTCCTAGCTCCAGCCTGAGCTCCTTCAATTGACTCGGTTCCGGATCCGGATCCCTGTATGCAAAATGCTTCGATAATGGCAAGCGTTATGGCCAGTTGCATCTGCAGCTGTTATGATAGCCAAGGGTGTGAATTCCTAGCAAGGTTTTGGGTGGGTCTCCTCCTCCTCAAGCTTAAGCTTGAGTTGGGGGGGTGGGCAAAGGAAAGCTCTCGTAATGCCAAACAATTTAGTGCAGTGTCGACGCCCTGGCAGGAAAAGGTAACCTCCATTATCCGATTTGCATTTAGGTGAATGCGCTCAAATGTGCAATTCAATTTGAGAAAACTTCAAGCGAGTACAAACAAGGCACTACAAGTGTGGCAATGCACTGAAAGAAAACAAGCAATCATCAAAAGATTACAATAATTTAAATTCAGCAATTCTTTTATCTTAACATAATTTCAAGAGAAAATGTAGTCAGCCTTTTTTCCCAGTGCCATTTTTGGAGCAAAACGAGGACATGGGTTCGGCATGCAGTTAACCAGAAAAGCGGAAAAGCGCAGAAAGCAGCTTAGCCCGCCTGTGAACCGGAGGAGACCGCTTGCCGGGGTCGACTTAGCGCATAAAAAATTCAAAGTCAGTGAAACGCAGCTTAAGCTGTTTTTTACACAGGATACAGAGGACACCAAACACACACACACAGAGATAGAGAGAGAGATGAGGGCGCACAAAATCGGGATAAACACACATGTACAACACACAGCTGTGGCGGATGATGGGGTATTTAAGGCCATCGGGCTTTTGCCCGGGAAAAGCGAGGAAGCTGCAGCATAAGCAAAGTAGATTAAACACCGCAAAGCAGTAAGCGCCCAATGAGTCGCAGTTGCCCAGTGTAAATACCGGCAGAAAGGAAAGTTTGTTCGCGGCCAAAAGCAAAGCCGACAAAGCTCCCTTAAAAATGTCCAAAAAGCAAAACCAGGTCGTCGCCACTGATGGAATCTCTCTCCATACGGCTTTTCCCCAGCCTTTAAATATTTAGCAACTGTTTGTTCGTTCGGTCAGAGTTTCCGACACTCTGGCAAAGTTATGCGACACATGATATATTCCGGATATTTCTAGGGACAACGAGGAGCTGTAATAACGTAATTATGTGGCTCACTTGTTGAGAGTTTTAGCCCAAGCAAGGCTGGCCAGAGAACCAGTTGCAGTAATAATGAAATATCACAAACTTTCTAATGAGTTGTGGCAAATATTTGCAGTCAAAAGTGAAACTTTGCCTGAGCGTAAAAACAAATTACTAACAAAAAAAAAAGGGGAAACTATGTTGTAGAAATTCTTGCAGCTTTAGCTTTACAGTTTATGCATTTATTACAAGAAAATGTAATTAAAATCAAACAAATACAAAGGTGTTTTTAAAGGGAAGTTGTATTAGTAATAGGATATTATTTTATATTTATTTTTCATACTAATTACATTTATTTTCCCTTTGATTTGTTATTTATTTTATATTTAAAATATTGTATTTATCAATTTGTTAAGCCATTTTAATTGCCTGGTCGTATTGATGGCTTAAGTTATGCAAATTAATTTATACATTTGCCACTGTGTCAACGCACTCAGATTGCATATTAAATATGCATTAACCGCAGTTCACTTTGTGCCTTTCTTGTGCAACTCCTACTCCTAGTTGGCTGCTCACCGCATTTCCCTCAGATATTCCCTTTTCCATGGCCCCAATTTGTATGCTACACTTTTGCGTGGTTACCCGCTCTGCGCTCCTTTGGTAATGTGTTAAATTTTCACAGTTGAATTTTCTGTGCGTCTGTGTGCCGAGTAAATTTGAATTTGATTGAAAAGCGTGTGACAAGCGCGGATCCTTGGAGCCGTGGCACAAGGATCCCGATTCCAGGTAGCAATACCCACCACCCAACGCCCACATTTGTCGAAGTTTAGATAACGTTGCGCATCATTTGGCCTGACTGCTTACTTTGCCACGATGCGGTGCGCCTTTGCCTGTCAAATGGTTTTGTATAGATTTCCCCTCCTTATTTTTCTTTCTTTATATGTATATATATATGTTGAGGGTTTTTGTGACAGCTTGTTAGACGCATCCTCGCAGTTGCTCGGAAGAAAAGGAAAGGAAAAGTGGGGAAAGAAAAGCGGAACAGGAATGGCTTGAAGTGAATGAAGTATTGTGCCACCGACAGCGATGAATGTAAGCGATTTATTTTATGATTTATTGCGTATACTTATTGTATATGTGCTGTCCAAGGATTCACTATTCCGCAGACACATTTATCAGGGAATGTGCGCTGCTACTTCATTGTTAACACTTGCAAATCGCCCAAGGGCTTGGCAGATTTTCCTCTTCCTTTTCACAATAATCCTTGGGACTGGGTAACATTTAAAAATCTCAATTCAATCAAGTGTCAAATTAGTGGTGATTCTTAATTTAAGCAGCAGGCTGCCATGTCAGGCTTTTTATCTGCCTTTCATAAATAAAACATGCGCCTGCCACTCAATTAGGTTGCCTGTCCAGGTCCCATTTCCGAAACGGTTTCGGGATTCAGACTCCCTCGGACCCAACTTACAAATCAAAAAATGTATAAAACATGCAATTTGTTTGCACAAAAGGCATGCGTAAAGTGGTCCCTTTTCTGCCCCTTTTGTTTTATTTTTATTCCTTTTATTTTGAGGACTGGGACTTGTTAGTGTTAGTGTTATTTTTACTGCCTCTGCACCTAAGCCCTGGGAATCCTGCTGAAGCCTGGCAAAAAGTTTTGCCAAATGAAGTGGCAAAAAGTCTGCGCTGTCTTCGAGAGGGGGTTGAGGCCAAAAGTGAAACCGGATCAGAGTTAGCCGCATTTTGTCTTGCTTTGACTCACTCAACCTGGGTGTGATGTTATTTCGATATGGTATCCATCACAACCTCCTTGAGTGAGCGATAGCAGGACAGAGTATCCACGAAACTAACTCTCAACGAATGGAAAAGTAAGCGCATTAATTAAGGGAAATTAGTGAGTGTCCTTTTTTTGGTGATTTTTGAATTTAAACAGATTAATTTCCTGTTAAATTAAATGGTATTTGTTACTAGAAAATTGTTAAACAGTGAACAGTAATATTAAATTCTTATAAAATGTATACAATTATTGTTTTTATTGTTACCCATAAACAAGTATATCAAATTAATTCAGGAAACCCAACAATTTGTGCTCGAGGCCTTAAACAAATTTCTTAAATTCGAAAAAAACATTGGGAATATTTTGCATTGCCGGCAGCCAATGATGCTTAATGGCAAGAATCATTTTTGGTAATAAATTCATAAGCGCATATGGCATTCGCCGGGGAACGCCTTGCTGTTTGATATTGGCCACCCCAGGAACTCTGGCTATTGCTGCTCCTTCCTCTCTTTCCGCTGCTTCCTGATTCCTTCATTCCTTGTTCCCCGGGGGAGGAAGCCAAGGGTACACTATGCTTGATGGCTTGGCATGGCATGGATGGCATTCTTGGGGCAGCTTCTTGTGGCAAATATTTACCTTTTGGGGGCATGTGGCATCCCGCATGTATCGCTCTCTTTCTCTCTGTCTCTATGAGAAAATAACATTTGCAATTTTAAACACTTGAGACTTGAGTCAGTTTCTGTGGAATATGTCGCAAGCTCTGTCAATTTCCCACATCTCTTCTGGCTAATGGCAAATTTTCATTTATTACTCTTGTACTTTTTTTCCCTTATTACTCTTGTGGCTAAATTGCGATTATTTATTAATTAAATTTGTTATGACAACACACACACACACATACACAAGATGTAAAGTCATTTGTTTACCCCCCTCCTGGCCGTGTCGGTTTTTGTGGCTTTTCGGCCAAAAGGCAGGACGATGGCTACTGTATACCCATAAAATCCTGGCCGGACAGTCTGTGCTGCTATTATTTCAAGACTTTAGCCAGGGGTTTGTCCGGCTTTCAAGCTATTTTATTGAGTTTTCCACTTCATCCTGCGTCCTTCGTCCTGCATCAAACCCTTTTTTAACCCGAAACACACACGCACGCAACAAGGGCTTACATTTTTAATGTTGAGCAGACGGTTAAGCGTAATTATGTTTGTCGATGGGCCGCCGGGAGGCTTATGGATGAGAGGAGGAGGCTGGCTTTTCGGTTCAGATTTTCGTTCAACCCGAACAGGTGAACCAGGTGAGACATGTGTTAAGGCAAAGTGTGCGACCCACGAAATCGGAGCTCACTTTGAGTGGAAAACACTTATCCTTTAAGGCCACAGGAAGGCTTTAGGGCCACACAGGAAGAAAAGGGTCTTTGTGTTTGAACTGGGAAAGTATTTTGTGAGAAAAACGAAAAATATATCACCTTCCATAACATATCGATAATATTATAAAGTTCAATATAAATTAAACAATATTGCCTATAAACATTTATATAAAATATTGTTATTTATTTATGTTTTTTTTGTCAAATAATTTCTCTGTAATTTAAATAGATTTTCTGCTCAGTGTAAGATCTGCTTTAAAGTGAGATAAACTGGGCCTCTGGACAAGCATTAAATGAACTCCGATCCAGTGGCTCTCTCTCAGGTCTTTGGCTTTAATATCCAAAGTAAACAAACTTGAGCCTGACATTTATGAGACAGTTTACTCCCCCACTTTTCACTACGGAAAATTCAAGGGGGAAATTCTCTCTGGCTGAGCTGGCAGCACTTTTCCAGCAAAGTGTCGAGCTGCGTCCAGCTGAGCCCCCTTGATATTTATGAAAACGCTGGCAAACACACGACTTATGTTATTGACTCAAAATCTACTCTCTCCATGCATTAGATACTTTATGGCCAGGGCTTAAAACATACATATATATAGCATAAAATATATATATAAATCTATATGGGGATGGATGTGAGTGTTCCGTTCCAGCTCCGGCAAAGTTTTCCCTGTGACGACAAGGAAAAATTGCCGAATGAGAACATTTTTTACTCTGCGACGGTTTTAATTTGTGCGAAATTAAGCAAAAAATAAACTCATTTCGTTGGCTGCACCAGCACCAGCAGCACAAACATGGCGAAACTTTTTCGATAGCTGTCTGACAACAAAAGGAGAAATCTAACATAAAAAAAAAATCCAGCGAAAATGCCGCGCTTGCTGGGAAAACTTTCGGCGGAAGTTGATGGCAGGAAAACTCGAGTAAAATGTGCACGAAATTGTCTCTCTCTCCCTCTGTCTATCTGACTCTCTCTCTTTCACTGTGTGGAAGAAAAATCTATGCGATTGAGGAGAAATTGCAAAATTCAATGCCACTTCACTTCACTTGGCGTGGTCCCCGCGTCTGAGCCTCCGGCGTTTTCCATTACGACGGCATCTTCATTCCGGCCATGGCCCCCCGCCACCTGACCGGCCTCCAGGTCCTGCAAAACTGCTCCCCTTTCCATCAGTTGTGGCCATGACTTGGTGACGACTCCGCCGAAGGAGCATTGAGCATGCAAAGCTCCTTCCAGCCAGAACTGCCGACGGTGATTTAGTTGTTGGCCTGCGGACAAACATTTCATGGCTCGATGTGCTCAATTCAATCAATTGCCATTGACAGAGACAGCGCCGAGACCGGTGGTATCAGGTCGAGGATAACAGGTAAACGAGATGTCCCATCCTGGTGCAATTTTAATCAAAATTCGCATATGTGTCTGTGTGTGTCTGATAGATTGCGGCCTTACCTGCCCGACTCGCTGACTCTGGTTGTCACAGGCTGGCGTAATGGGCGACATGCCACCAAATGTGAATTGAACACGATCCAAAAGTGGCAGCAAGGAGGTCTGTAAGGTTTCTGTAAGGTTCAGGATGGATTCCTTGGGAAGCTAACAATAAAAATCTTTATTAAAGCTGCAATGATTTGTTTTTAATAAATATTCTGTAGGGAAATTGCACTATTTTATAACACAAGCTATAAATACTTTCTTAAATTTCATTTTTGATTTCTCGGTTAAAATAAATACACATATATATCCAAGTTCATTGCGTGATATAACATTTTCTATATCCCTAATTCCCCTGTTGATTAGCTCCTAATCAAAGGCGGCTTTCTATTCTTTCCGGGTCAAAAACCATATATACGACGTATGAAAGCATTTTTCCTGAAAGGATAACCAAAAACTGGCCATAACAATGGACTGCCGACTGCCGGCAAACTTGGCCAAATGATTCCCCTTTGTTATTCACAGGCCATATATAGGAGGGTTCTCTATGGAGCTCCATCCATTTGGCTAATTGTTCAGTTTGTTTTACGTGTAAGGCAACAAATTGGCCGAAGCACACGTTTCCCCAGACAGCCCTGGGTTCCCATTTCCATTCCCGTTCCCATTCCCGTTACAGCTTCCCTTCGCCCATCTTGTAGTGCACGTTTCGCTTTTCCGTGCACCTTCTCCGCCTGCCGAAAAGTGTAGAGGCGGAGAGCTACTGCCTGTCGGGTTCATAATAATTTAAATGCTCGGCACACAAAGTGACATGGCAAAGACAAACAGAGGTCAAGCTACGTCAGTGGAGGTGCTGCTCCTGCTGCTGCACTGGCAAACTGCAAATGGCTACGTGACCGGATGCACTGCAGCGGTTTGCATTTAAATCCAAAGGCAGCAGCAACGAAATTAGCACGACAAAGGGTCGCCATTGGAGTGTCCCAACAACCGGAGGGGATTAGGTTGTTTTAGAGGGGCAAAGGATTGGGTTTGCAGAGACTGGCAGTCTGGCAGACTGGCAGACTGGGCGCTTGAGTTAATTTACCCTGGCAAGCAGCAGTTGCAGCAGCAGCAAGCAACAAGCTCTGCGCAAATAGCAAACGACAAATGGCAGCCGCCAGTTGCTGTTCAGGATCCGAATCCCAAAACCCAATCCCAGGGACTTGGGCCTCCGACGGATCAACGGCCGTGCAAACAAATGGCGTTGCAATTGAGCACGTTTTTGTCGAGTCCAATGGAAATGAACTGCGACACGGTGATTCTGGTACCCAGAAGAAGATCGAGGAGTCTGAGAGGTTTTGGGGGCAGGTCAAGAGGCATGCGGCAGTTGACAGTACGTGAGCCCCCAAGGACGTTATGGGCCGGATATGTGGGCATCTAAGTAAGCCGCTTCTTTGAGGTCTGAATGGCAGCTAAACTCTACTGAGTCCTTTGATTCCCTCGAAATGGAAAATCAAGTTGATATTTGGCCAACACGAAACTATGAATAGCAAACTCCTTCTTTCTCTATATTTTCCAAAGTCAATTAATCTGAGTTTGAGGCCAAGATAAATCTGATTGTTTGGCTTATTAGCTGGGAAATCGTTGTTCCTCTCTCATCGAGGAAAAAATCTCAATACCCCGGGCTCAATGGCTCGAAAGAAGTAATTGGAAACGAAGCAGTTAGTGGAGGAAAAGGCAGAAACGAAAACCGAGCCGAAGCCATTTAAGTGAAGCGATCAGCCCGGTTGCAAGTGGTTAAATGCCTCAATGCATATTGAAGAGCCTGCCGCATGCAACGCCCCCAGAGAAAGGCATAGAGAATGAGAGAGAATCCTGGTGAAAGGATGCCCAGGCATAAAAAATAGACGGGGAAATTGGTAGATAAAAGACACAAGGCATATGCCAAAAGAGACAAGGCAAGGTCCCTCTGTTGGGTAAACCACAAAAAAAGGCTCAACTTTCGGAGGCCTCTGCTCTATTTTTATTTTTCTGCGTTAGTTAACAACAGCAGACGGGTCCGGCATAAAAGAAACATAACTAATTTGCATAAAATGTGAAGGCACACACAAACAGCTGCGAGTCGGTCTCAGTTTCAGCTTTTCCGGGGAGTGCAAACTTTGCTGACGGAAATCAAGGAGAGTTGTCGTTGTCCCGAAACCCAAACCCGCTGCGGTTTTGACCCGAGGTCCCAGTACCTGTACACTCTGTGTGTGCTGAGTGTGTGTTTGCCAAACTTTGCACAGAATTTACAAAATACTAAACTAAGTGAAAACCACCAAAGTCCTGGTCCCAAGACCCGCCTTCGCCTTTAAGCGGGGGTAAACTTTTAGCATGACAAAGTGAAAGTTAAGGGTGTTGTCTCCGTTGGCACTGGCCACCATATTAGCGGTTAACAAAATATATTCCAAGATAAGCGAAAGATACAAGGCCTACACTTGCATGTAGGAAACTTTCGCCAGAGTTCAAATTATGCAAACGGGGGAAGACCCTCTCCCATGGAGGGAGCGAAGCACCTTAGAAAGTGGAATATCTTAGCATGTTGATATCCTTATTTCTTTTCTTATATCTTGCAGCCTGGTCAACCAGACGATGCCGAATGCCTCGGAAGTCCGTATGATGGTGCACAGGGCCCTCAATGTTTGGGAAAGCAACTCTAAGCTCACCTTCCGTGAGGTGTACAGCCCCCAGGCGGATATCCAGATACTTTTCGCAAGGTAAGTAAACTTGGCAACAAATTAATTTGTATTTCAGATGTAAAAATATATAGAAAAAGAAGTTATATAATGTTGAGCAGTTCGTATTTAATACAAAATAGTTAAAACAATGAGTTTCGTTGAAAGCAGAGCTGGCAAACTGCAGGTTTTATAATATTTTTATATTTTTTATATTTATATTTATATTTTTCCGGTCTAATTGCCAGTTCCATTAGTTTAATCTTTTTTCTTTCTGTGCACTGAATTTTGTGAGTTTTCTTCCGGGATGATGGGAAAACGCAAGGAGCTTTCCGGCTGGAAGAGATCATAAAAAATGACGCGCTTTAGGGCCATAAACAAGCGCACATAAAATTGCACTTAAAACCCGGGAACGAACGATAAATAAGCCAAGTATTAAACCGTGGAACGATGGCGATGATGAAATGCCCCTGTCAATGGATGACAAAGTCGATGGACATGTGGACATCCCACCGAGTATGACGACGAATCAAAGAGTTTATGCGCGCCAGCTGCTTGTTCTTAGATAAGCTTTGAATATGAGCTGGGCTCTGGTTCCCTTATAATCCTCCATGTAATCCCTGCTCCTCACCATGCTCTTCTCTCCCTTTGCAGGCGCCAGCACGGCGATGGCTATAACTTCGATGGCCCTGGCCAGGTGCTGGCCCATGCCTTTTATCCGGGTGAAGGGCGCGGCGGGGATGCCCACTTTGATGCGGACGAGACCTGGAACTACAATCCGGATGAAAGCCGCGGTGAGTACAGTACGGTTCATCAACTCAGTTGCACATGGCGCTGGGGCTGGATGACGTGAATTAATTGCATTAGATTGCCATAATAATGTTACGCGGCGGCACAGTCTGGTCTGCGGCATATTTTGGGATGTGCTGGTATACATCATACACGGAAAAATAACAAATATTTTCATAAGAAAATAATAACATTAGTAAAGAATTTATTAAGTTGAGATTTAATATTAAATTAAATACATTTTTGAGGTTACTTTGAGGGACTTTCTCTTATTTCTTGTAGGTAGGATAAACTTTCTTTTATTTATTTTATTAATTTATATATACAATAAAAACATTTAATTTGTTCTTTTGATAACAGAAAAGTTAATATAAAACCTACAAATTTCTGGCTGATAAAGTGTTAAAAATACTATACTAATTTATTGATAATATCTCCTTAAATTTGCTACATTTTGTTTGGTGTTCTTCTGTTTTTATTTTTCTTCATATCTGGAAACCAAAAATCTTACAAAATTAAGCAATCCTTAGAAAACAATTGTTTTATTTTTCCTATCCTTAAACTTTTAATAAAACATACAAGCTATAACTTTGTTCAATATTTCATAAAAAAGTAGCATAAAAAGCATCGAAAGAAACACATGAATAATATGTTCAACAAAGTTTTGGGCTTAGAAAAAAGGCTTCATAAAGTTTTCAAAAGAAATCCAACGAAGCTTATGGGTTTTGCGAGTTGCCTAAATTTTTTACGAGTGCTAGGATGTGTGAAACCGAAACCACACACAAGTAAAATCAATAAAGGCTGCATACGTTGCGGCCACCCGACCAGGGTGATGAGCAGGAGCAGGAACAGGAGCAGGATGGAGGGGAAATGGCGACGCGTCGCCTGCAGAATGCCGCTTGCCGGTTGCGTTTTGTAATTTAGCACAATAAATCGTCAGAAGACCTCTACTACCCCCCCCCCCTTACGACCTCAGGCACTGTGCTTCGGCATTTTTAATGGTTTTTAATGCCAATAAAAAATTGTCAGCATGACGCGTGACGTTGGCAGCCATTTTAAAATGTTGCAAGCGTCGCCATTTTTATGCCACTTACAAAGTCGTCAAGGCGACGACGTCTCCACGGAGCCGCAGGAATTGAACCCAAACCCAAACCCAAACCAGACCACTCACACCCCTCCTCCTCCTCCTCCTTAGGTTAAACCCAATGTGCCTGCCGGCCATTAACGTAGTCAGCGTGTATTTATGTTGCATTCCGTGTGTCATTCCCGTTGCAGGAACCAATTTCCTGAACGTGGCCCTGCACGAACTGGGTCACTCGCTGGGACTGGGCCACTCCTCGGACTCGAACGCGGTCATGTTCCCATGGTATCAGAGCAACGAAGTGGACAACAAGCTGCCCGACGACGATCGCAATGGCATCCAGGAGCTATATGGTTCCAAGGAGAAGACTTGGGGCCCCTATAGGCCACATCCCACGCAGAGCACCACCACCACAACAACAATGCGAACCCTGAGCTACAGGCCTGTGCCCACAAGAACTTCCAACAGGGATTGGCAAAGGGAGCGGGAACGAGAACGAGAACAGGCCGCTCGGAAACGAGCAGAGCAGGAGCGTGCGGCACAAGAGCGGGCGACACAGGAGCGAGCGGCCCAGGACCGAGCGACCCAGGAGCGGCAGAGGCAGCTCCGGTTGGCGTTGGAGCGGGAGAAGGAGCGGGAATGGCAGCTGAAGCAGGAGCGAGAGCGTGAGCAGCGGAAACGAGAGCGAGAGCAGCAGGAACGGGAGTGGTATAGGGGCCGGGAGCGCCCAACGACCACGACCACGACCACATCAAAACCCACTGCCAGGCACCGCACCCAGGGCATCCATCCCAAGCCGCGAAAGCCAAAGGGGGACAGCTGCATGATCAACTACGATGCCATTTCCATGATCCGAGGGGAACTGTTCATCTTCCGGGGACAGGTACATACAAAGTTTTGAATATATCCTAGAAAATCTCAGCTAGAACCTTGAAAACTCTTTGCAGTTCCTTTGGCGCATTGGAGCTAATGGCTTGGTCCGTGGCTATCCCACTGAGACCAGAAGACAGTGGAGTGCTCTGCCCCATAACTTCACCAAGGTGGATGCCGTCTATGAAAATAAACAACGGCAAATAGTGTTCTTTATAGGTAAATCTATAGAAGATATAGAAATTAAGTAAAGATTTTAATTGAAATTGAATTCCTCCTCTTTCAGCTCGTCAGTATTATGTCTTCAATTCGGTGACTCTGGCTCCTGGCTACCCGAAGCCCCTGGCCAGCCTGGGCCTGCCCCCCACTCTGACCCACATCGATGCCTCGTTCGTGTGGGGTCACAACAATCAAACCTATTTGACCAGCGGCACGCTCTATTGGCGCATCGACGAATCCACTGGCAAGGTGGAGCATGACTATCCGCGGGACATGAGCATATGGTCGGGTGTGGGCTACAACATTGACGATGCCTTCCAGTACAGCGACGGCAAGACGTACTTCTTCAAGAACCTGGGCTATTGGGAATTCAACGATGACCTCATGAAGGTGGCCCATAATAGGCCAAAGTTGTCATCCCGCAGGTGGATGCAATGCGCCCGGAGTGTCAACGATGTGGATGATGAGGAGCGCTGGACAGCGTCATTGGTTTCCGGGGAGAACGAATCATCGGAACGGAGTGCAGGAACCAGAGAGCAGGGGATCAGTCTCATCCTGCTGCTAGTGCTGACCCTTGTCTCGGCGACCATTTGGCGCAGTTAAGATCGAATTAAAGATTTAGGCTTACGAATCAGATCCCTCATTTTTAAGGAGATAAATTAAGGAGAAATAAAAAGCATCTGCTTTGGATTTAAATGATGATCCCTGATATATATATATTATAGAATTTAGTAACTATTTAGCAGAGCGCAACTGTGTGACAGTCTGCGGCTTGATAGCCTCCAAGACGACACCAAGCGGCCTTTTCTTAATTTTAAGGCTCAGATAAATCAACATTAAAGTGAGAGTCCTTTAAAGGAAGGACTCTGGCTACTTGGACACTTGCCAATTGTGCATACTGGCGCCGTCTGTTGGACATATAGCAGGGCTGTTTTACCAGATCTATAAACAATATATAAATGTATAATAGACATAAGAGATAAATGCAGAAATATAACTTAACTATTAGCCTGCATAAATGTAGCAATAAATAATGTCTTAAGTATACAGGAAAAGCCGAAATTCCCTGTTGAAATTCGGGACCGCAACTGCCTTATAAATAAGTAAATAGTATTGCTTTTAATTGACGAACATAACCCATGTCCCGCTGTGAGCGTTCCAATCTTTTGCTCTTCGATATTTTTTTATTTCTTTTTGTTTTTGACAAACTCTTCTAATTATTTATATATGTATATGTAAATGTGATATTATCATAAATTCTGCGCGATTGTAAACGAAGGAAAAGCAACCCAGCAAAATACAAAAAACAAAACCTTTTGGCTAGCGTTATTTTTAGTTTAATTTACTTAAGATACTCGAGCTGTAAACCATCTTTTGATATGCATTTTTATTGAAACAAAAATTTTACAGAAATAATAAAATAAAATAACGATTACTTTCGACACAAAATGAGTTGTTTATATTAATGAAGGTATGGGAAAGGAGGCATTTCCGAGTTTAAAATCAACAAGCGATGTGATTTAGCTTTACCTGTTAAATTTAAAATATCTGTAAGATATTTACTGAAAACTTAGATGATAAGTAAAGTAATTATTTTACAATATTATTATATCTTGTATCATTTTACCTCGCCCTGTCTGTAAATTGAACGATCACTCACTTGTAACCTTAATACTTGTTTTCCTAGTGAGGTAATGATAATATTTTATGAACACCTGTGATATTCTTTATCTTCACCTCTATAACCAGTAAGACCAAAGGCAAAGCCCTTAGTAAAATAGCTTTGGGAACCCCGAAGGAGGAATCAGTTCTGAACAGAATTGGGGGCTAGTAACCCTGATTTGATTTCACATATCCATGATGACAGAGCTAAAAAAAAAAAAAGAATCGTAAATGGAAGCCGTCACCGATAGGAAAATGAATGTATTTGCAGAGTTTCAATGAGGCAGCAAAAAAAAAATAATAACCTTATAACAGAAATAAACAAATGTATCATGTTCGTAGCGATAATATCGTTATCTTCATATATAGACAAGTTTGAAGGAAATCATAGCTGATAACAATGCCGGGTGGCGTGCCAGGTGAAAGTGGTTGCGTCGATGCATGGAACATACATATATGAATATCCCATTCGAATGGAAACTTCCTGTCGGGACATCTTTGAGCGAGCGTTATCTAGAGCCATGTAGATCCCCCCAATTACAGTCTGTATATCTTATCACGAACCATTATGCATTAGCCGCCGTCCAACACAGAAGGTGTTAATTTAATGTAACACCCGGCAGTGAGATCTCTCACTTGGCTTGGCTCTCTAACCGTTGTGTTCGACTGTCATTAGGCAGTGCGTCACCCTAGGCAGCCGTGACGTGCTCACAGATCCAGCAATCCAACGTTCTCCATGCCCCCGTCTCCATGTGGTACCCAGAACCAGACCCAAAATCGGCAATTTCACGGCGAGGCGGTGACAGTCGCGCGCCCACAGTCAAAGCCAACGGTTGAACACTCGATTTTCGCGAGGAGGCGGCACAAATCGCACATATATAATATATAGAAATTTATATGCATATATGTATATAGAGCGGCTAATATTAAATTAAAGACAATTGTGAGTAGAGGTCGCGACAACGAACGAACAAACGGACGGGAATCCAGGGCAAGACAACCTGGTATCTGGTTTTCGTGCACTTGAATACCAAACCTAGCGGTGGTGATCCCTCCTGATAAGCGATATCTTTGGTTGGCCGTCAGGGCGATATGTTCTTGATACCAGTTAGTGCGTGAGCCCCCAAGCTAATTGCTATTTAATACTTAAGACTGTGACTAATCACAGCAGCAGCAGCAGAAGCAGTTTATGTTTAAGTTCAACTCACTAATCAGCGGGAGAAACAATCTATCAGACTTTTTGGTGACTCCCAGTGATAAGGAAGTACTATGTTCTCAAGAGCCTTCTATCATCGTTCATGTTTGTTATTCAATTTTTATTATGGTGACTTACCACTGATCCCCTACTAGTTAATCTAATCGAGCTATATCTTTAAATGCCTTCAAGTTTTAGTGCTTCTCAATTGAGATTGCAGGCTTGCTAATTATTCATACCATTTTTTTATGACTGTGACCAGCTGGGAATCCAACAGAGATTCGGATCACCGTTTGAGTAGCAACATTGTTAATCTAATGCCCCAAGAATCTGTCGAACGAAGAATGGATGGCGATGGCCATATGGCGTGGGTGCTATCTAATCACTTCGCCACAGAGAGACACCAGCAGTTACTGTCATAACTAGGAGGAAACGGGGCCAAAAGCAACTACTGGGGGTTGACTAATCGCACCTGGAAAAATTTCAATAAATCATACCTATGCTTTGCTTCGAACAGGTGGTTAGGGTGATAAGGAGAGAAGCGTTGCCATGTCGAACACCATTCGCAGCCTAAGCCCAGAGCTGGCCAAGAAGGCGCACGACGAGCTCGCCGAGGTGCCCGAGAGGATCGATGAGGATATCGAAACGCTGCGCACTTGGATAGCCAAGCAGCCGCATCTGAAGGCGCGAGAGGATGCCCAGTTTCTGGTCGCCTTCCTGCGAGGCTGTAAATACAGTCTGGAGAAGAGCAAGCTCAAGCTAGATAATTTTTATGCCATGCGAGGGGCAGTGCCAGAGCTCTACAAAAATCGTTTTGTGGGCGAAAAGCAGCTGAGCATCCTGGAAACGGGGTAAAGAGTCCTCTTAGGTGTCCTGGATAGCCTCATATTAAATTTTAAAATATTTTAGATGCCTGCTGCGATTGCCACAACCCTTGGAACCAGATGGTCCTCGCATTCACATCTCCCGCTATGGCCAATATGATTCCAAGAAGTACTCCATTGCCGAGGTAATCCAAGTGAATACTATGCTGGGTGAGATTCAGATACGCGAGGATGACAATGCTATGATCTCTGGCTTTGTGGAGATCATTGACATGAAGGGCATTGGCACCGGCCACCTGTTCCAGTTTGACGCCGTTCTGGTCAAGAAACTGGCTGTTCTAGGCGACAAGGCTTATCCCTACAGACCCAAGGGCTTCCATTTTGTCAATGCCCCCGCCAGTGCCGAGAAGTTCATGTCCATTGCCAAGAGTTTGATGAGTGAAAAGATTCGAAAAAGGGTAAGAATCCTCTAATTCAGTACGTCAAGAGATTTACTAACTCTCCTCCACTTAGTTCCACATACACTCCAAGCTGGAAAGCCTTTACAAGTACGTGCCCAAGGAATGCCTGCCAGCTGAATATGGTGGCAGCAACGGCACTGTCCAGGATGTGGTCAATACCTGGCGAACGAAGCTCATATCGTACAAGGATTTCTTTGAGGAGGAAGTTTCCTATGGCACCAACGAGAAGCTGAGACGGGGACAGCCCGTCAACGCAGAGTCCCTGTTTGGCATCGAAGGCTCCTTCAGAAAACTCGACATTGACTAGACTAACCTTTTAACTGGTAAATTGTATTAATTTTTAATTATTAACTTTGTACAAATATGAACACTGAACGGAACTAAAACGAGCTAAAATGTGAAATAACCTTTTTTTAGAATTTTTAGAATATTAAAAAGAAAAGGAAAAACTTTGTCTTATTTTCTTTACAATTTGGCAACATTATTCTGTTTGGCTTTGTGATTGATAAACTTCAAGGACTCGTCGTGAAAGGGATTTGTTGCCTCTCGCACTCGCTCCAGCCATTTGGTTACCTTTGGAAACCTTTGCTCATCGACAGCATAGTGACAGATCTCTGAAAAATAAAAAGAAAATTATAAATATATTGAAATACTTCGATATCCCTTAAAACCCACTCAATTGATTAATTTCCGAAGCACCCAGGATATCAGCCACTGTCAGATTGTGTCCTGCCACAAAGTCATTCTCCAGAAATAGCAACTCCAGCAAACCCAGATTGGTTTCCACTCCTTCCACCAGCTGCTTAATCTGCTCCGGCTTGGGTTTGGGTGCCAAGCCATTTATGGGAAACAGCCAGGCATCGCGGAAGAACAGGGAGCAGGCCAAACGGATATTAAGGTGCTGCCACTCCAAGAACTCATCCACCCGCGCCCGAGCCTCAATAGACTTTGGGTAAAGCTTCTCATCAAACTGACCTTTGTCGGCGAGATAACTAGTGGGGCAATGTTCGAGTTAAAAACAACGATCAAAGGTAGCAATGTGGACCACTTACCGAATGATGGCTATGGTCTCCGCCAAGTGAAAGTCTCCATCCACAATGGCTGGCACCTTCTGAAAGCGATTGATCTTCTTATACTCATCGGTCAATTGCTCAACTAAAATGTTATTCAATAAATAAAATATTAGCTGAAGAAACTTATTAATTGCTTGGTTTAACTTACATTTACGTAGGGCAATGGGGCAATACTCGATGGGCTTTTTGCCCAGTTTCAGAGCCAACCAAAGTCCCCTTGAGGGAGGTGACAAAAAGTCGTAATAGAACTTAATTGACCTGGACATGGCGGCGTCAATTGTTGTGGTTCTTCAGCGAACTACCGGCGACTATTAAAAAAATCCCCCAGCTGAGTGGAACCATAACAAAGAGGTTTCTCCAGTCCAAAGATCAAGTCCATCGACTTGCAGCACTGGCTATGAGATGGTATAGAGCTGTCCCACTCTTGGAGGTAAATTCAAATGTTGGAGCTTAAAGAGAAACCTAAACCACAAAGAAACATTTTCTGAAAGGAATATCTAAAACATTTCTGAAAAGATTTAAATTTATTTCTATGCCAGAATGCAAAAAAAAAACACTAAACACAACGAAGGCACAAACTGGTTACAGTGATGTCTTAAAAAGTTAATAAATGCAAACATAAAATGAATCTGAAATCATCTCCTATTTAAATCTTGGCTTTGGCCGACTGCTTGGCGACCTTGTAGACGAAGCTATGGGCCTCATCATGGTAAGGATTGGTGGCCTCACGGACACGTTCCAGCCACTTGGCTACCTTGGGGAATTGCTTCTCATTCACATTGTATTGGCAAAGCTCTGGAAAGTATTAAATCAGGATGAAATCATTTCATTGGAAGGCTATAGGTTGGACCTACTCATTTGGTTGATTTCCGAAGCCCCAAAGATATCAGCCACTGTGAGTTTGTCGCCAATCAGGAAGTCCTTCTCCAGCCAGATGCGCTCGACAAGACCCAAATTGGCCTCCACATCCTTGATTAGCTTCTGAACAGCCTCTGGTTTTGGGGCCGGAGCCAGTCCCTTGGCGGGCAGCAGCCACACTTGTCGGAAGAACAAGGAGCAGACGTAGCGAACATTGAAGTGCTGCCACTCCAGGAACTCGTCAACGCTGGCACGACCCTGCAGTGACTTGGGATACAGCTGCTCGCTGAACACACCTTTGTCCGAGAGATAACTAAAGGAGAACACACAGATGGTACCATGAGCGGTGATAATCAAGAAATCAAGAAGATTACTTACCGCACTATAGAGACACTTTCGCCCAGCTGAAAGTCACCATCCACGATGGCTGGCACCTTCTGGAAGCGATTGATCTTCTTGTACTCGTCGGTCAATTGCTCCTCTGGTAAACAAACAAAAAAAGGTAAATATTACATCAGCCGGCTTTCGGTACAACTTGTTGTTGTTTTCCAGGTCTCACGTTTTCTTAGCGCAACGGGGCAATCTTCAAAAGGCGTCTTGCTCATTTGCATGGCGATCCACAGGGCACGAGAGGGTTGCGACAGGAAATCATAATAGTACTTAATTGCCTTTGACATCTTGAAAAATTTCTATTCAGAAGAGCGCCGACTATAACTAGGTAAACACACAAATAATAATAGTCAGTCCAGATGGGATAGTGAAAGAAAGCTTATTCAAAGGTCTAAAGTTCAATTTTGTCGTTGTTTAACACTATACTGAGCTTTTGGAGGGACCTTAACCAAGTCAAATTTTTAAAATAAAATATAGTTAAAAATTGTATATATTTTAATTAAAGGCCCAAGATGCCAGAAGCCAGTTTTCGCCAAAAATCACAAATATTCCGTTGCAACAATATATTTAAATTAAGAAATAAAAACATATTTCGAAAAAATATAAAACTGTAACTCATGTTTTAATTTTATAATAAAAATTGTCCAAAATTTAAACAAAAAAGGGATTCTAAAAAAATGTTAAAAAGGATTTAGATTAATGCTTTTTTATCTTACAACGTTTTGCGCTTGATTTGATTTTTCATAAAATTTATCATATGAAAATATCAAAAGGGAAATACATATATATTTTTAAGGAATGAAAATAATAAAGGAAAAAATATCAAGAATATAAATGATTGTAACAAATTCATCATGAAAAACATATAAATTCTGAAATATCTGCGAACATCGTTCTAAATTCATATCTTAAACCTATTTCAGCAAGTAAATCCGAGGGTGCGGTTAATAAAGTAGATTTAAACTTAGAAAAATATTTTAAAAGCAACAATTATATAAACAAAAAAGTTTCTTCATCCATTTAATTTCTTACATTTTAAACCAATTTTAGCTGAAGTCTTTAATGGGCTCAACTTATCAATTAACCAACCGGACATTTGATATCATGAATTTTACCTGAAATTCAGATAAAGTTTATTGCCTTGGAATAAAAAGAATAAAAAAAAACTGGAACCCCCAAAGTAATACATCATTTTGTACTTGTACCGACATTTAAACAAATTCGCTTTAATTTATTAACGCACTCAACATGGGACTCTGACTCTACAATACATTTGTCATTTGCAACATTAGTTATTTTCATTTAACTATGCATGTATTTATCTATAAATATAGATGCCTGTATATGTGTAAACTAGTATCAAAAATTAGTAGAAACGACACTTAAACTAACGAAGAAAATTATCGAAAAAATATATATATTCACGTACCGTATGTATGTATAAAATAAAAGTCAACACCAACTTAGCACGCGAGTAGAAGACGTTGAGGATTTCGTCATGAAAATGCGTTATGGGATCATGGGATAGGATAGATCGTGTACGGGTTATATATACCTCCCTCGATCGGATGTTAGAATGTGTGTAAGTATGCTTCTATGTAAATAGTATATGTGCGTTGATAAGGACAACAATAAATTATAATCGACAATAATGTGAGGTTTTTTGTGCCATTTGATGGCGTTTCTTTTTTTCCTTTTTGTGTTTTTTAAGTTTTTAGTGTGCACTTCATTATAATATTGTTCAATTTGCTTTTAGTTTCGATGTTGCTTTCTCATGGTTTCATTTATAAAATATCAGGTTCTGCTATGACCAATGATCGCTATAGCGTTGTAGTGTCTATACATTCCAGTGTTTATATATATATCGGGCTGTGTGTGTGTGTTGGGCGTATATATAGGATGTGCAGAATATACAACTAACTTCCCGGTCTCCCTTTCCTGCCTCAATCAATGTTCAGCTTCCGGAAAGTGCCCTCAGCACCGGCTGCCAAGGGAGCCGCCTCGCTAGCCTCTCGCGCCTTCTCGTCAACACCATATCGCTCGTCCTCCTTGAAGTAGTCGGAGAAGCTGATTAACTGAGTTTCATACCGCGTCATAGCTTCAGGCAGAGAGCCATTGTTGCCGCCCATTTCGGTGGGCAGATACTCCTTGCCGATGGCCTTTTGCAGGGACTCCAGATTCGGGTGAATGTGCAGCTAAAGATGGTAATAGGTAGTTAATTGCTCAAGTGGATAGTAGGGCAGCTAAAACTCACCAGCTCCTTCTGTTTCATCACATTCCGGACCAATCCCAGGGCAAACTGCGTTTCCCTGGAGGCGTGCACAATGTGAGTGGCCACTAAATTCGTGGGTATTCCATGCTCCAAAAAGGCATTCATTCGCTTGAACATGCCGGCATCGAACTGCAGCAGAAGGGAATAGGGAATCTTTGTAAAGTCAAGGATCTCCACCACACCGGCAATATTCCAATTGTCATCCGTATTGATCTCGATCTCGGCGCGGAAGGCATGGAACCGGAAAATGTCGCTGACGGTGTGCTTGGAAGTATCAATTTGGCCCATGCGTGTGAAATGGATGCGAGGTCCACCAGGGCCAATGGGATTCGGTAATGTGGCAAAGATTCTATACAAAGACAATCTATTAGTATCCAAAGAACAGATAAACTGGAAATATAACTCACCCTGAACGGGCCAGTTCGAGCAGCTTATCGTCCACCAAGCGACTCTTGAGCAGTTCGCGCTCCTTGGTCTTGTATGTGTAGTAGAACAGCACCCGCTTCTTGGCCTCCTCCAGGTCCCAGCAGCAGAAGCGTAGGAAGGCCACCAGAAACTGGGCATCGGTTCGCGCCTCCAGGTATTTTAAATCACGGATCCAGTTGCGCAGAGCCCGGATCTTTGATCCCACCTCGGAATCCACCTCTTTGAGCTGCGTATGAGCCACCTCGGCCAGCTCTGGCGCCAGCTTTCGTATGTTGGGCATGGTCACAGGATAACTGCAAAACGATTATAATTTTGGCCTTAAATTTTGGATAAATACGATGCCAAAATGGGAAGCGTGTGTTGGTCGCGGCGAGGAGTGTCTGTGTGCTCTAGCCAGGTGCGACTACACGACTAATCGAAATGTCGTTGCCTGCCTGGACTCTTAGATGGACTGAGACTGGCTACCGGGAATGCCACAGAGGTGTATTGGTTCCGATTCGGAGCGAGAGCCTCATCGATAACGGCGAAGCGCACACTGGTGCAAAAAGGCCTTCCTTGCTCATCTGGCAAACTCACAGTGAGCAAACATTTTGCAGAGCTAGATTGGGCTTTATCAGTAGGCGATAGTGGCAAACACAAATAGAAATGTTTTACAGATATGATAGCTACAGACATATATCGCCAGGTCTAGTTGACCTTAAAACTATACGGATTACTTATGGTTTATGGAGTTAATCCTTAAGTAATTTCAGTTAAGAGTACAAATAAATATCATAAAATATCATTAAAATTATTATTATTTTACGGGAGGACTGCCTAAAAAACTAGTAAAGGAATAAAAGGATACTTTTTCTAAAAGCTCAGCACCCTTTTACACTCAGCATGAATCCTGGTTTGCAAATCCTTAGAGACTTTGCTTCGTTCTGACTAGTTCTCTCTAGTTTTTATCCAAAAGAAATTCAATTTATCTTTACTTTCTGATATTAAATTACAAACAAAATATCAAAAATTAATAAAGACAATTTTTTAACTCCCAGAGCAAAAAAGACCACTTGAAAATACAAAAAATATACATTAAATACCCATAATTGGGTAACTCCAACCAACTGTGCTTTCCCGATCCGGCGATAAGATATACCCTGTTTGAACTGTGGCGTGGTTCGAACCCCAAAACGCCTCTCGAATAAGTAGCAGCAGCTGCACGCTCATATATTCGCCACCGATGCAGGCGCTCCGTAATCTTATCTGCCGGCGAAAGACTTTGCCCGCCCCCGCAACCGGATCAGATGGGGCATCCGGCCCAGAGAGACAAAGAGAGAGAGCGGCGGGAGCGGCCAAGTCCACTATCAGTCCAAACGAGTGGCCATAAAGTGGCCAGAAGATTAGCATTTGACGGTTACGTTTCGGCTCGAGATTGGGGCTAGCGAGTGATTAGGTAAAGCGGTTAGTAGCCATCCAGCTGCCACGAAGCCAACGACTTCCCAGCCATGGTGCCCGATTTGCGTCCATTGAGCACCGAGCTCCGTCGCATTGCCGAAGCGGAATTAAATGAGGTGGAGGAGCGAGTGCCTGCCGATTTGGCGGCTCTGCGGGAATGGCTGGCCAAGCAGCCATATCTGAAGGCCCGGCAGGATGACCAGTTTCTGATTGGGTTTCTGCGAGGCTGCAAATTTAGCCTGGAGAAGACCAAATCCAAGCTGGATCACTTCTACACCATCAAGACGCTGATGCCGGAGCTCTTTGGCAGCCGGGTGGTGGACGAAAAGAATTTGGCTCTGCTACGAACGGGGTAAGTTGAAGTGACTGGTGAAATCTACAAGGATTGATCAACAAACTCTCTAATCCAGAACCTACGTCCGCCTGCCCAAGCCCTGGGGACCTGGGGGCCCACGGCTCCAGCTCACAAACTACGAAAAGTTTGATCCCAAGCAGTTCAAGCTGCTGGATCTCTTCCGGTACCAGACAATGCTATCGGAACAGGCCATCCGCGAGGATGACAACAGCAACATTAGCGGGTATGTCGAGATCATCGACATGGCCAAACTAAGCCTAAGCTTCCTGGCCCAACTGGACTTTACGCTCATCAAAAGAATGGGCGTTTTCGCCGAGAAGGCTCAGCCCACCCGCATGAAGGGTGTCCACCTCATCAACTGCCCCAAGGAAGGCGTGGCGCTACTAAATCTGGCCAAGAGCCTCATGCCCAGCAAGCTCCAGCAACGGGTAAGTGTCGAATATTGGCTAAGAATAGCGCGTCTGATAGTTGGAGGCACTTTTGTTAATTTATTTTCGCCTCTTATCAGGCACTTCACGGGGATTATCAGGCAGTCTGTTTGGCAGATGATAACAGCTCTGAAAAGCTCTATTGCTCTCTCACCCTTGAACTATATTAATTAATATTTTATAAATCAGAGCAATTAACTTTCCGAGAAGTGCAATGCGTGAAAAATAGTGGCTAAGGTCAGTTGTCTAAGCACATGGGCGGTCTCTTATCGCTGAAGCGTTCCACAGAGAAATACATAAAGGCAAAGCGCTGAGGAAGAAAGATATATCAGTAGTCACTATCAACACGTTTTCACCTTTGAATACAGATGATGAGTAATGTTTTTTTCCCTTCACAGTTTCATGTGTATAAAAACCTGGAGCAATTGAAGGAAGTGATACCAATTGAATATCTGCCAGAGGAATACGGAGGCACCAATGGACGTATAGCTGATATCCAGGCGGAGGCTGAGAAGCAATTGTTATCCTACAAGGAGTATTTTGCAGAGGACTCACAGTACGGAGTGGATGAGCGCCTGCGACCGGGAAAACGAGTAAATGCAGACTCCATTTTCGGAGTTGAGGGCTCGTTCCGCAAGCTAGACATTGACTAGTGAAAGCTGCCAAGGGTTCAAATTAAGTTTTATACTATAAATGTATGGAAATGGGGAAAATAGTCTCAATTAAAAGCGAAATGATATGCATGCCTGAACAATTTTAATTGTATTTACGAGAATTTCCAAGTGAGGAGCAATAGATGGTTAAATCGCAGCACTATTATTATTATTTTTTAATTTGCATTAATTATTATTTAAAATTTTGTAATGCGCATTAATAAAATTAATAAGAGGCAACAAATTCAAGGAAAATATACTGCACAGTGAATGTTAAACGAAGTGAGTGGACAGCAAAATGGATTCGACACGTAAAATCAATTAGAAATATGTATGAGGCCGCAACAGATTAGCATTTCACGGTTATGTTTCGGCTTGTTATAGATACTGTCTGGCGATAAGTAAAGCAGTCTATATCCATCTAGTGAGCTGCCACTAACTAAGAACCACTTCCCTGCCACAATGCCCAATTTGCGTCCACTGAGCAGCGAGCTTCGTCGCATAGCCGCAGCCGAACTGAATGAGGTGGAGGAACGAGTGCCTGCTGATTTGGAGGCTCTGCGGGAATGGCTGGCTAAGCAGCCTTATCTGAAGGCCCGGCAAGATGACCAGTTTTTAATTGGGTTTCTGCGTGGCTGCAAATTCAGCCTGGAAAAGGCCAAGTCCAAGCTGGATCATTTTTACACCATTAAAACCCTAATGCCGGAACTATATGGCAACAGAGTAGTGGATGATAAGAACTTGGCCATATTGCGAACCGGGTAAGTTTAGGTGGTAAGCTTCAAGAATTACAAACATATCCAACAAAATCCCTTGAAGAACCTATCTGCGACTGCCCAAGCCCTGGGGACCCGGAGGCCCTCGCATTCAGCTCACAAACTATGCTAGGTTCGATTCCAAGCAGTTCAAATTGGTGGATTTCTTTCGCTACTGGACAATGACTTTGGAGCAGGCCATCAGCGAGGATGACAACAGCAACATTAGTGGGTATATAGAAATCAATGACATGGCCAAACTGAGCGTGAGTTTCCTGGCTCAAGTCGACTTGAAGCTCCTCAAGAAGATGGGAATTTTCCTTGAAAAGGCTCAACCTTCCCGCCTGAAGGGAATCTACCTGATTAACTGCCCCAAGGAAGGGATGGCGTTAATGAATCTGGCCAAAAGTCTTATGCCCAGCAAGCTCCAGCAACGGGTGAGTGTCGAAAAGTGGATAAGAACACCCCTTTATCTGCAAGAAACTATAATTATTAATATTTGACAAATCAAAAAATTAAACTTTCACGTTTACCTTCCACAGTTTTTCTTTTTCAAAAACCTCGAGCAATTTAGCGAGGTGATACCACTTGAATATCTGCCAGAGGAGTATGGAGGCAGCAATGGACGCATAGCTGATATTCAGGCGGAGGCTGAAAAGCAATTTGTGTCCTACAAGGAATATTTTGCCGAGGACTCACAGTTTGGAGTGAATGAGCAGCTACGACCGGGACAACGCGTGGACGCAGACTCCATTTTTGGGATTGAGGGGTCATTCCGCAAGCTAGACATTGATTAGGTTGTTGAAATTAAATAAATATTAATATAGGAGAAAACAGTCTCAATAAATAGACCCGAAATGCATATCTAAACAATATTTCTTGAATTCATGAGAATCGACGAGAGAGGCGCGACAGATGGTTAAATCGCAACTCCATTAGCTTTTAGCGGAGGTACTATCTGTGACACCTGTTAATGGATTTGTCAATCAGCAAGTCGACTTATGTGGGATCAGTTTTCGGTCATGTAAATTTGCTCCAGGCAAAGGCAGTTCCTCTGCGGAAGCCAACGGAGCAGGAAGCCAGCGACATGGCCACATTCTCATCCAGCAATGAAGTTGGTTAAACAGATTTGGTACTTGTCTTCGATATTTATCTTCTCCTTTTGCAGTTTGACTTTAGCAAGTGGGACTTTCCCGAGGAACGCATCTGGCTGCACAAGTCTAATGGGGAAATCACCTGGAAAATCATCACATTTCTGCCTCTTATTGCCTTTGGTCTGTATGGAAACTTCACCATGGTTTATCTGATAGCTGCCAATCGATCCTTAAGATCACCCACCAACCTGATTATTGCCAACATGGCAGTGGCCGACCTGCTGACGCTGGCCATCTGCCCGGCCATGTTCATGCTCAACGATTTCTATCAGAATTACCAACTGGGCTGCGTGGGCTGCAAGCTGGAGGGCTTCCTGGTGGTGGTATTCCTCATCACAGCCGTGCTCAATCTTTCGGTGGTCAGCTACGACCGTCTCACTGCCATAGTGCTGCCCATGGAGACCCGCCTGACTGTAAGAGGAGCCCAGATTGTGGTTATCTGCACTTGGATCTTGGGTATACTCTTGGCATCCCCCTTGGCTCTATACAGATCCTATAGGGTGCGACTTTGGAAGAACTTTACGGAGCGTTATTGCAAGGAGAACACCAGCATTCTGCCGAAATACTGGTATGTGCTTATCACCATTCTGGTGTGGCTGCCACTTGGCATTATGCTGATCTGCTATATAGCTATTTTTTACAAGGTAAGTGAGAGAAGGTAAAGCAATCAAGGACCAAGCAATCATTAATTTCCCCTAAAACTAGCTGGATAGGTATGAAAAGCGCGTCCTGAGCCGCGAGAATCCACTCCAAGTGAGCTACAAGCGCAGCGTGGCCAAAACCCTATTCATCGTCGTCGTGGTTTTTGCTGTGCTTCGTCTACCCTTCACCATTCTGGTAGTTCTTCGGGAAAAGTACTACGCCGAGGATATCTCGGTGAGCAGTGGAATGCAACTTTTCTGGTACATTTCTCAGTATTTGATGTTCCTCAATGCCGCCGTCAATCCGCTCATTTATGGCTTCAACAATGAGAACTTCAGGCGAGCCTATTACCAAATTTCCTGGGTTCGTCGCTGCAGAGAAACGGCTAAAATGAACAAGAATTCAGAATCATCACCGCATTGCTGCTACTGCGCTTTTATGAAGAAGGATAAGAAGCCTAAAGAAGCGGCTCAGCCGCCAGAGAATGTCAACGAGGAGGTGAGCCAGGAGATGACCACTGAGGGGCCAACGGCTGCCTGTATAACGGAGATGGTTCAAGTGGATCCGGGTGATATTCAGGCACTGGAAGTCGATGCAGATGGGTTTATTTAGACATTTTGGTATTTTTAAACTCTTGTTGATCTCTCTCAGGCGGTTTGCTTTCTACAAACTATATTAAACTTTTATTCTACCAAATATATACCAATAAATATTTAACCTTTTTAAAGCTGCAAGTGCATCAGGGTTAACCTACAAACACAGCTGATTTAAAACATATCTCAGAGCTTTAAGAACCGTTTGCCAATCTCTATTTTGTAATAAAAACTAATCTGCAGACACGTGGCAGGAGTTTATGTTTTCTTTTCTCGTTTGGTATCGTTTAACTCTTAATAAATATATGTAAAAATGTGCCGCTTGTTGTTTATATTAATCTTCGCGGGAGCCTTGACTCATGGTTATAGTTTCAAAGTGGATTTCAAAGAGACCTATCCCACCTATCACCTCAGCTCGGATCAGGACTCGCTGCTAAGCAAAAGGGCAGCGGATGTGCCTCAGTTCTTTGATCAAGGTTTCTTAAAATCATAACAAACAATTTATTTACAATTCAAATTTTGGGGAAACCAGCCAGCCGCCGCTCAGGCTAAACCAAACAATTCCGACTTCATGTAGCCAACGCCATGGTCCTCGAGGAATCGAATAAACTGGCCCATGTTCATCACTCCCTCTTCGGCGTTGAAGAGCTGCTCGCTGAAATCCTGGAATCCACGCTTGCGCTGCCGCGACTCTGTTCGAACCACGCTGATCTTTTGCCAGCGAAGGGCCTTGATGCTGCGCCAAAACTCCTGGACATTATCAGGTTCTCCCTCAACACATATAATGCCGGGTTTGCCGGGGCGACTGAAGCCAGTGAGTTCCAACTGGCGGGCCTGGCGTACCAACTCCTGCCGCTTGGCTGTGGATTTTATGTGGTGGGAATAAATCCACAGACGCTCAAGATGGATAGCAGCGGGTGGCGGAGGCTCTGGTGCTTCAGGCGGTTCCACGAACTCAGAGGCTGGCCGTTTTATTAAGCCCTCGATTTGATCCTGCAGCCAACTTAGCAGCTGGAAGATATAAGGCTCCGCATCCTCCTCCCGCCGGTCGTTCTGATACTGTTCTATATCGGTCTTTAGGCGCTGTTCTTTGGATTTTCCCAGCAACGGACTGTGAACACTGACCCGTGCCTGCTCCAATAGTGGATATAGATGTGGCAGTTCCACTCGGACTTCTACGCTCTGCTTGGCGGGCAAATTCAATTTCACAAGGTACTCCAGATTTGACCGAAGATCGGCGGGGGGCCTGTCTTTATCCTCCTCAAGGAACTCATTGAAATCGGCCACGACGCCGGCATCGAGCATCTGTAATTCCCCGGGAGCACAGTAAATGGAGCTCAGCAACTCCAGCTCCTCCAGCTGCTGGCCAATGCAGCGGCGATAGGTTAGCAGCTCCTCCTGGGCCATGGCTGACGGAGAGTTAGAGAGAATTGTTTGGTTTAGTCAGCGGGCGGCGCTTTGCTTACGATCCTATTCCAGAAATATAGCAAGGCTAAATTACAAACAAGCGGATAATGACAGTAATACGTGAACATTTAGGGATCAAAAGGATATAGGATCTAAATCCACATAAAACATAAAGAATATTTCCTTCAATTTACCTCCCTTTTTTATCCCTCTTCGCAGCCAGCTTTAGTTTCGATGGCCTGACCCGAGTGGCCTCCGTGCCAGTGCCCTTTCCCTTGGACATTTGCATCCTCCAATTGCCAACGGTCAAGTATGCCACGGCCTTGCATAAAAATGTGGCTGGAGTGCGTCACTTTGCCGTATTTGAATGGCGTCCTGCCGATCAGGCTTACCAGCTGCTGGTTGCAGTGCCCGCACCGAAGGCGGTGGCCCTGGACTGCCTGGCCTTTGCTGGACGCGGCTATGTGGCCCTAAGCTACAATCTAACCGAGCCCGTGGCACAGGCCCGCGAAGGTTCCCCCATCTACGAGATCTCTGCGGAAACTGGAATTCGAACCGTGCAGTACTTTTCGGGAAGCCGACTGCGTGGGATGTACCTGCGGATCAGCAGCCAGGAGCTGACTCTTCTGCAGGCTTTTGACTCGGGAGCAAAGTGTCCCTACTTCAAGTGGATGGGCCGAAGTTTCCAGCGTCTGGGATCGATTCCCTGCAGCAATGCCCGCCGGCTGGAGGCCTTTGGCGTTGATTATTCCGACTATGTGGCTGTGGCCAACTATGCGGATGCCGAGGGACGCACCGGAACCCATTCGGAAATCTTTAAGTACGACGCCAAGACACAAAAGTTCCAACTCTTCCAGCGATTGCGCAGCAATGGAGCTGTGGATGTGAAATACTTTAGTTTGCCGGTGAACGAGGTTACTAGGCGGCACTTTCTAATTCTGGGCAACACTATTGGTGGATCCAGCAGCGGCGGGGAGGGCGAGGCGGATACCGTCATCTATGTTTTTGAAAAGGGTCAGTTTGTGCCCTATCAGCGGCTGAGTTTCTTTGCTCTGGAAAGGGTTCTGCCAGTTCAGGTAATGGGAAATTATTAAAAATCATTAAATACTTTACAAACTTTACCCTTTCAGCACTCAATATCTGAGAAATTCCTGCTCCTGGTGGCCTGCAACAAGCAGGACGTCAAGATCTTCAACCTCAATGATTGGAGGTTCGAAGAGTCCAAGGTTCAGTTTACAGAAGGTGCCTTAAGTCGCGGCGTGGCCAGAATGAGGAGTTACGAAGAGGGATCACGGAGCTTTTTGGGTGAGTTTGCCTCTGATTTTCCTACTGTTTCCATATACAATTTTTTGAATTATTTTAGTTATTTCTAATGAGAACATGGCCGCCAATGAGACCAACATTTTCCAGCCACTCTTCAAGCAGGATGAGCATGCCAATATATTACGACAACAAATCATTGACTGGGCTCGGGAGCAGAGAAAGCGATTGGAGCGTGTGAATGTGGAGCAACTACTGCAGAGGCTACAGGTGAGTGGAGTCATGAAAAGTCTCTGTAAGCTGAAAATATATTGTTTTCCCCCTTCAAGGCAAAGCAAAAGAAACGCGTTGAAAAACTTCAGACGGCGCACATAAAAAAAGTGAAAGCCAAATCGGTAAGAAAACTCAAATATAGAAATTTATCTGGAAACCCAACCATATTCCCCATATGCAGTTTGAGGATCGACACATGAAACTAACTCCCAACTACTGGAAAGCCTTGCAGTTGGCCAATCAGGCTTTGGATATTATA
>VNJN01006476.1:0-10200 GCA_008042485.1 Drosophila mayri
TTAGCATGACACCATGCTTGGAAGTTATCAAGATCCGATTGTAGGTCTGATTGGCGAGAACTGTCCCTATATTGCAAGCAAAGTTTAACGTCATCAGCATACATGAGTACTCTGGTTTTGGTTAAAACCTGCAGCAAATCATTGATAAACAATGTAAATAGCAGTGGTCCAAGGTGACTACCCTGTGGGACGCCGGATGTGACCCGGAGGCTATTGGATAGAACATTTCTGAACAGAACCTTTTGGGTCCTGTCACTTAGATAACTCGAAATCCACTTAAAAGATCACTAGGAAACCCCATTGAATCAAGTTTCCTAACCAGAAGAGAATGATTGACCGAGTCAAAAGCTTTACTAAAGTCCGTGTAAATAACATCGGTTTAAAAGTTTTGTTGGAAGCCCCTAATAACAAAAGAGGTATGTTCCAGAAGATTGGTCGTGGGTGATCTTCGCCTCATAAAACCATGTTGACATGGAGAGATGACGGATCTGCATAGATGTTGAAGGTGAGGAGTGATTACATTCTCGAAAAGTTTGGGGATAGCCGATAACTTAGAGATCCCCCTATAGTTACTAGCATCCGATTTGCCTTTTTTGTGGAGAGGAATAACAAATGATTCCCTCCAAATAAGGGGAAATTCTGAGGATTCTAAAGATAAGGTAAACAATTTAAGAAGAGGGTTACACAGCGCCTCGGAGCAATACCTTAGCACAGACCCACAGGTCCATCAGGACCTGGTGAATAAAGTGGCTTAACTTGTCGAAGATCGAGAATATTTGAGCTTTCGTTTAAAATAGGACTGAAAATTAAGGACGAACTGGGCAAAACTGGCGAAAATGTATGATCTGAAGATGTTGAGGGCGAATATGTAGTTTTAAAAAACTCAGCGAAGAGATTGGCTATTGCTTGGTCGAAATTTACTGTAGTATTCCTAAATGACAGCGAATGAGGGTATAGCGTGGGTTTACGTTTAGAGTTAACAAAGTTATAGAACTGTTTAGGGCCCTGCTTAAACTGGACCTTACAACGAGTCAAATAACTTTTATAACACTGAGCGTTAAGCACGGTAAAGTTAGATCGAGCACTAAGATAAGATGAGAAAGCCGTTTTTGAACCAGTACGTTTATACTTATTATAAAGCCTAGATTTTACGTTTTTTCAACGTGTCAGCTCTTTGTTAAACCAAAGTGGTTTATTTGAGACAGACGGGACGGTTTTAGGAACACATAAGTTGAAAGATGAGTTCCTGGCACTGTAAAAAATATCAACGGCGGATGCCATGTCCGAGCTCGTGTAAATTTTCGACCAATCAAATTCTGTTATTAAAGTGTTTAGCCTCTGGTAGTCAGCCTTTCGGGAACAGCGGACTCTGTTTAATCTGCTACCAGATGTTGTTGCTAAAGCTGCCCCAGTGTCGATAGTCACATCGAAGGTTGGATGATAAGGATCTTCAGGTTGCGTCATTGGAGGAACTCTTATTAGGTTTACACCTGCAGGATCAGAGACAAAGCATAGATCAAGTAAGCGATTTAAAGAATTATGAATATGGTTAACTTGCGATAAGGATAAATATAGCAAGCCGTTTAGGAGGTCATGCTGTGCCGTACTGTGAAGAACATTAGACACACCATCAGAAGACCAGTGAGCTCCAGGTATGTTGAAGTCACCCAAAGCCAGTAATTGGTCTCTGTCAGAAAGCCGATTGGAAACGGTCTGAATTGCCGCAAGGTGTTTCCAGTGAATTGGCTCTTCCGAAGATGGAGGGATGTAAGAGCAGGTTACATAAATGGAAGATAGTTTTACGCAGATAAAGTCGATGTCCAAAAAGTCATTAGATACCAACCGTTCCGAGATGAGGCAAGAGTCAACTGCAATTAAAACTCCGCCACCACGCTGGAGAAGACGATCTGATCTATAAATTGTATACTAACTTGGAAGAATTTCGAAACAGAGGATCTCCGGCTTAAACCAGGTTTCAGTAAATACAATTACCTGGGATGCAAAGGAAAGGCTATCCGAATATAATCTAGAAAGCTTACTGCATAAGCCCCTAGTATTCTGATAGGAAAGTTGTAGGGAAGAGGTTAGTTTTTTGGGACAGAAGGTACAGCTGTGGACACTGAGGACTGAGACGGCCTGGGCAGTTGAATCCCGGCAGGCCGATTTCTCTTATTTCGTGCCTCATACTCCTTTACTACTACGAACTCGGGCCAGAAGTCACCCGAGCAAATAGTGCCAAAGAGTTGGGATGAGACATTTATCTTGAAAGATGAAATGTCTCTGGCATACGAAAATTTGAATTTTTCCACCTTGATATTATTAGCTTGGGTTTTGCCTTGAATATAGGCTAATATTCAAGGCAAAACCCAAGCTGGTAATATCAAGGTGGAAAAAGGCAGGAAATTGGTTGCTGTGTCTCACACAGTTGCAGCCGACCGGCAGCGGATTTTTTGCGTTTCGGCGACTCATTTAATAGCTTCATACTATTACATTGAGCGTCTAGCGCAGAGAACAGGTCATTCGCTTTGCGAAAAGTGGCCCTTATCTCAGAAAATCCGCTCCAGGTCTGACGCATGAAGAATGATATTTCCTTCTCAACCGGTCGATAGGCCTCACAGCAATAACGCAGGCCCCTTTTTGCTGGACACTACGTCAGCCATTCGACCTGTCATCTCGATGCACTTAGCGTGCACAACTGCCTCGCAAAGCCAGCAATGGAAACTGGGCTGGTCTGCCAAAACATTTTTTTGGCAATTTTTTATAATACAGATAATATTCTGAGACATGTTCACCAATTCTAGACCACAGTGCATACAATCAAAATCAAAAAACTAAAGAGAGGGAGATAGAACAAAAGAGCGCAAGAGTAAGAATATGAGCAGCAGAAATAACAAGAGCGATGAGAGCTATGAACAGCTTAGATGCAGCTTATAGCACACGGCACTCGAGCGGGGGAGAGAAAAAAATAAAAACGGTACAAGAGCAAAGAGGAGGAAAATAAAATAAGATAACCGTCTTAGCACAAAACTAAAAAGTTATTATTTATGCAAATTAATTATACAGAAAAGTGCATGCACGCGCGATAGCGAAACGGTATATTATTATTGATATTAAATGATAAATTAGAGGAAACCCCGGTGGTTTAAATTCACAATGAACACAAAAGTCGGAGCGAAAAACAAAAATACGACCGTCCGCTACGAAGAGAGAGAATCGAAGTTGTTTGTGGTTATCGCTTCGGTTTCCAATCCGAAAACATCACTTTATTGTGTACATAATTTAGTGAGTTGCGACTTGAATTGTGGAGGGAAGTTTACTGAAAGTTGGGATAATACAGACTTTTCTCTATTTTCTAGTAAAGGTTTGACAACATCGTAGTTCGAAAGCAATTCATACGTTAACGTATCTATGGTGACTACTTTATCTGTATTTTTAGTATTTAATAGCCTTATAAAAGCATTATTAGATGTTGCTATGGTATTTGCAATGTAAATACCATGCTGAATTTCCTGATTTGGAATTAATACACTGTCTTCATTTGAATTAAGCTTTATTTTCCGAATGACTTGGGATCTTGCTGGCAGAAGAATTGAATTGTTGGCAGTACTGTGAGTTAACGGTACATAAATTGGAAAATTTAAATTATCAGGCCTTATTATAAGCCAATCTTCAGATGGCTTGAAGTCTAACTAACAGTTGTATTTCTTTATAAAATCAATACCTAATATTCCATCGCATGGAATAAAGAATTGTTCGGTCACGATGTGAAAATCGTGTGGAATTATGTATTTTGTTGTCTGTATTTCAACAAAAACTAAACCTTTGGATTTAGTTATTTCTTGACTTATCCCTTGTATGTCTATAATACAATTATCTTGGATATTATGAAAGATATCAGAAGATTCTTTTAATATGGATATATTTGCGCCTGTATCTATCAGAAAGACAAGTTCTTTTCCTGCAGCTACGTTAATGAATTGGACAAATATATTCTGACTGAGATTAATAGCGTAAACTCTCGCATCGTTTACTGCTGAGGATTTAAAGGGTTTTGCGATTTTTCCAATACATATTGGGTAACTCTTACATTTCTTTGGAAGTTGTTCTGGCCTCTATTCGAGTTACCACGGCCTCTATAGTTTCCACCATTTTGGCCTCTTCCTCCATTGTTATTGTTATTATTATTATTTCTGTTATAGTAGTTATTCCGGTAGTTATTATTATTTTGATAACCCCGATAATTGCCTCTATAATTCCCACGCTAGCGGTTCGTTCCGAGCTGGGATTGATTTTTATAGTATAGAACGGTGTTTGGCTGTCCAGTCTCTGCTGTGCAACTATTGACAAACTTAGATACAGCTTCATTCATGGTATTGAAAGTACCTGCTTGCATAATCAGTTTGACTTTGTTGATGGTGCAATTCTTAGTCATTGCCTTGACTGCTTGTTGAGTTGAATAACTTCTGGCTAACTCTAGGGTTAATCCATCTGTTATGTAGGCACCTTCTAAAGCTTTAGTCATCTGGTCAACTTCCTGAGTATATTGGTTGGCAGGTTTATTGCGTTGCTGTAGGTTCATCAGCTTTGCCGATAATACATCTACAGTTTCGCCTCTGACATTACTTTTCAATTTTGAAATCACCTCAAAAATTGTTTCTTCATTTCCGATTAGATTTCTGGCGGCGCCTTTTAGCTTAGTCTCGATTATAGAAATTGCTTAGCTTTTATGCTCGCCTTTTAGTGACTCAATTATTTCTAAGGCATCAACAAAACTTGTCAAATTCTCAGCTTTGCCATCGAAAGCTGGTACAAGCTTGGATGCCGTATTTATGAAGTCAATGTTTGATTGAGCCATCGTAGATCTTGAATCGTCTTCCGAGTCTGTGAAGTTATCCAGTTCTGGTACTAATACAGCTGGAATAGTCAAATTATTCAGATCTTCTTCCTCTAATTTAGGACTTGGATCTTTATTCCTGTATCACCAGTTTCAATTATTCCAATTCCCACTGAGGTATTTATTATAGTGGGTATTGACAATTCTAAATGGAATTTCTGTTTACCTACTACCAAATTAGATCTTAGTCTGATCAAAAGTCTTGATACTTGAGACCAATGAGCTTGATTTAGTATTTCTCTATGTTCGTGAACTAGTATCCGTATCTCATTGAAACTTCTTACTAGTATCTCGACGTGTTTGTTGACTGTGTTTTTCTGTATGGGTCTGTCCCGAGCAAGGGATCTATAAGACTTATCGAATTAATTTTTTATTTCATATATATTTCCATGTATAATTTGGTCCATTCCATTTTATTTTAGGAAGGCCACCAACATTAAGATTTTTCGTAATTAGCGTAGCCATATATATATTTTTTTTTCATGTATTTATTTAATCATTTATTTCATTCTCTTAAATTTAACAAATTTGAGGTATATTTATTTATTTATTACTGTATAATTATACTTAGTGTTGTTTAGATTTTATCTAGGTCATTAGCGCGACTCATGTACTTCTTTCTTAAACATTTATTGTATAACTTGTACATATTGTAAAACAAATTTGCGCACATAATAACAACCATGATAATTAACAATGTGTGTATTAAATCAAAATTTGCATTTATGGGCTCTACTTTATTAATTACATTAGCAGTGAAGTTCACTGTCTTAACGTCAACTACTTCCATTTTTTATGTATTTGATTCTTGTATATCAATAAGCAATTTACTTGTTTTCTGTTCTAGACAATTTATTGTTTTTCCTGAGAACTTATTTACAACATCGCATTACTTTTCATATCTTTGTTTAATTATAACAGGTTTCCTACCTGTATTTTCGTATAGCTTCTAATCGGCAGAGAACGTTCTGCTCAATTTTTACAATTTGATTTTTATATATAAATATATGTAATATTAATATTCTGCATGGTCATCCCGTCTTCTGCGTCAGCTGGTCGTCGCCAGTGGGCTTTGCTGACGCTCCTTCGATGGCGTAAGAGGCGGCCTGCCCCTCACACTTGTTGATGCTGCTGCTGCTGTCCTAGGCCTTTGGGCTCAGGCGGTGCCGGTCTTCGCACAGGTTGTCCAGCGGCCCCGGGCAGTCTCTTGGGCACTCCTTCTACCTTTTTGGTAGTGGCTGCGGCGGTGGAGGTGTTAATTTATGTGTATTTAATTAGGTTGCCTTTATCCTCCTTGATGTTGTCCAGTTATCCTTTTTATTCCGTCACCACAATTGCCGGGCTCTTTGTCACGGTCGCCATGATGTAGAGGGATGTAAGTCAATGAATCCAACAGTTTCTTGATTTTAGTTTCGAGTCAGATCTATTTATTTTTTGGATGGTCAGAAGCAGCGATGGTGCTGCTTCGACGGATTTGTCGTGAGTGATTTTACATTGTTCTTTTAGTTTAGAATTAAGGCTAGGTTCCATCGCTGCGCTGCCCGCAGACGGCGGCAGAGCGACGGCTTATATATATGCTTATGTATATGGGCTGTGCATTCTTAGACGGAAGCGCGAGGGTAAATGCTCATGTGGTCAGCTCGTGTTACAAATGTGCTAGCTAGCTCTTTCATATGCCGGCTTGAGTTTTATGACCGGGAAATTTGAGATATGTTTACATTGCAACAACTAGTTACAGTACGCATTCTTTAAGTATTGATAACACAGTCAATATGTGCATATTACACAATAAAAAAAATCTGGACGCTAAACGCGTTAATCAATCGATACGATTTTTAGCCACTATTAGGTCATCTACATAATAAAGATTCCGTTTAATTTAATATTGGATATTTAAATGTTTATTATTTTTTATCGATTTTGAAAAAACTGAAAATCTTCCCCATTTTCTTCTGACGGTAAAGAACACTGCTTTATGTCAATTAGCCATAAGAAATTTTCTCGAGGGAATCCAGATACTTTAAGGTTTCAGATGGTGGATTTCCTGAAGCTCTAGGTAAATTAAAAAAAAAATTACATGGACCTAAAGTCGGAATATTAATTCATTCAAATTATACACAAGCAAAAAACTAGGAATCAATGCACAGCCAAAATCAATTTTATGACCCCATTGAACTAACAGTCTGCGCTCTCCCGCACTCTCTTTGTCTGACTCTGTGTACTATGATTATTGAATTGCTGCTGATTTTGATTTATTTTTAAAACTTAAAAAATAAAAACTTTAAATAAAATTAAACTTAACAATTAATTAAAATTTAATTAATTAATTTAATTAATCAAAGTCCGAGACGTGAAGTTGCATGCCCATTTCTATGTTTTCAATGTATTCAATGAATTGCATGAGTTCGTAAAGTAGTAGTACTTGTAGTATTTGGTTTCCCTATTTCGATTGGTAATTTTGTAATGGTCTTTAATGGGTTTTCTAATTTTCCCTTTTGAAGTCAGCCTTTTCTGTATCTTGTGTCAACGGTTATTTCCTGTCTATTTTCATTTATTTTATCTATTTTTAATGTTTTGAGTGTCTTATATTGGGTAACAAGAGTATAAGAATATTTGACCAGAGCTTTTCCCAGTGGTGTCATGTTTAATTTTGTGGTTGTATGTGTAATGGATTGTTTCTGTTTTGCTTAGTTTTATTTCTTCATCATCGTATAAATTGATTATACGGATTTTTTCATTTATTGTCTTATGTAGTCTTTCGACATCTACTACACCGGCTTTCGCCGTATTGGGTTGTAACTCAATTCCTTCTGCTTCAAGCCATCGCTATAAAGTCAAGCTTGAGAAAGTTACGTCTCTGCCTGCCTTTAGTAATTTTGGCTTACCTAACTGATTAAAAATGCCCATAAACGCGTTCCTGCATTCTATTCAGTTCTTTAATTTAATTTGTTGAAGGGTAGTAAATTAAGAATAAATGTCAATGCAACTGATATAATGTTTTCCCTCAGATGAATAAATATCTACCACAAATTTGTCTCGACAATGTTCCGGGTTGGGATGTGATTTTAAAAGGAATTTTCTATGTTCTGTTTTAGCCAAATTGCATATGTTACATTCATTTATTATATTCTGAATTAATAGTTGGCTATTTAGAAAGTAGTGATATTTTTTTGAATAATTGCGTTATTATCTTTATATCTGGATGTAAAAGCTTTTCATGTGATTTTAATATATTTTCTTTAAATTCGGCGTATGAACAAACATTTTTTAATAGGCTGCGAATTACATTAGTGTAAGTGTGATTAAAAATTTTTCGGTGTGCTCTTTGATTTAATTGTTTTTTGAAATAGTTTATTGGTTTTTCAGTTAAATAAATAAGGTTGCTATTGTCTTCTTCTGCACTATGTTGAGTAACTTCACTATGATGATTTTCATATCGAATTTAATTTTTGATAATGCATCGGCAACAAAATTTTCCTTTACGTTAATAAGTATAGTCGATTTTGTATTCGTTTAATTTGGCTCTCCATTTTTATAATTCGGCATTTGGATTTTTAGGGTATGCAACCATCTAAAAGATGGTCACTAGCAATGAGAAAATGTCGTCCTAGTAAATAATGCCGAAAAGTTTTAGTAGCCCAAACTATGGTGAATACTTCTTTTTCGATAGCGCTGTAATTTAACTCATGTTCATTGAGTGTTTTGCTAATAAAGGATATTGGATGACCATTTTGAGAAAGCACGGCCCCAAGGGCTAAATTACTGACATCCGTGGTTAAGGTGAATTTTTCTTCGAAATCGGGTAATTGGAGAATGGGTTCTCTAATTAATAATCTTTAAGTTTTTTGAATGCTTCTATGAAATCGAGATTTTGTGTAACTATCTTTGCGCCTTTTTTTTAACATTTGGTCATTGGTTTTGCTATGTCTGCCTAATTTTAAATAAATTTAAGATAATAACCGGTTAATTCAAGGAAAGCTCTGATCTCTTTTACTTTAGTAGGAATTGGATATGAGACCATGGCTTTAACTTTAAGTGGATTTGGTTTTATGCCATTAAGGGTTACAATGTGACCAAGAAAACTAGCTTTTTTTAAAAAAAAATTCACAGCTGCCTAACTGCAACTAATTGCAAAACTAATTGTAACGAATTTAGATGATTTACTGATCATGTGGGATGTGGAAAAAATTATAATGTCGAATCTCTGAGAGGTAGGGGGTGTATTTATAAGGCCAAATGGAATTCGAATGTATTCGTAATTACCATTTTTAGTGAAAAGTGCAGTTTAAGATATTGATTCTGGGTCCATTTCTATTTCATAAAATCCCTTTGCCAACTCGATAGTTGTAAAATATTGGCATTTTCCTAATTTACCAAGGATTTCGTCCATGTTTGGTATTGGGTATCTGTCGGGAATAGTTATTTTTTTTTTAGCTTCCGATAGTCGATTACTACTCCATACTTAATTTTACCGAAAACATTTGTTTTTTTCTGGTGTGTTTTGGATATAAATGTTTTAGTTTTTTCCTAATATTGAAGTAATTAATTTGTATGTTTTATTAAAAAGCCACCTAAAGATACTTTTGCTTGGTAACATAATTAAGTTGTTCAATGTAATAGGACCATTTTATGTTAAAACCTCACAATTGATATTTTGAATAGGAAGAGAAAATATTTTTTTTTCCGGCGAGTCATACACCCACCTCCCGCCCAACCGACCGAGGGGCGCAGCCGCGTGACGTACGGCACGAAACGCGTACTAGTAAGACGCGAGAGAAGGAAAAAATATAAAAGGACGAGGAAAAATTAGGATACACTACGGGCTAGTACTACAAGCAATACAGTTTTTAATTTTTGAAGGCTTTCAATGCCTTCAATACTGCTAATGAGACGATTGTAATCAGTACATAAAACCCTAAAGGGTTCATGCACTTCAAACTCACGCCTACCGTGGTTAACTACTAATGGTATAAAAGTTCTAGATGAAAGACGGGGAACATGGAAATTGAGCTGGCCCATCAGGTAGGGGCTCTCCACATCACCGTTAATAAGATTATGTAAAAAGACGACGCCAAGCATCGTCCTACGGTTAGCTAAAGAAGGTAGATTAAGTAGTAGAAGTCTACTAGAGCAAGACGGTAATCTAAGATTAACGTCCTAGGGTAGGCCACAGAGGGCGAAAAGCAAAAAGTTCTTCTGGACAGATTCAATGCGGCTACTATGGACTCCGAATTGAGGGCTCCAGACGCACGAACCGTACTCCAATATAGGGCGAACCAACGAAGTAAAGAGAGTCTTCGTTACAT
>VNJN01006481.1:0-22981 GCA_008042485.1 Drosophila mayri
TCTTACTCTAGTAGACTTCTCCTACTTAATCTACCTTCTTTAGCTAACCGTAGGACGATGCTTGGCGTCGTCTTTTTACATAAACTTATTAACGGTGATGTGGAGAGCCCCTGCCTGCTAGAACAGCTCAATTTCCATGTTCCCCGTCTTTTATCTAGAACTTTTATACCATTAGTAGTTAACCACTGTAGGCGTGAGTTTGAAGTGCATGAACCCTTTAGGGTTTTATGTACTGATTACAATCGTCTCTTTAGAAGTATTAAAGGCATTGAAAGCCTTCAAAAATTAAAAACTGTATTGCTTGCAATACTATCCCGTAGTGTATCCTAATTTTTCCTCGTCCTTTTCTATTTTATCCTTCTCTCGCGTCTTTCTAATACGCGTTTCGTGCCGTACGTCACACGGCTGCGCCCCTCGGTCGGTTGGGCGGGAGATGGGCGTGGGACTCGCGCGAAAAAAAAACAAAAAAAAAATATATATATATATCACATGCATACAAAAATACACACACGTGTATCTATGTGTGTAAAAACGCGTTAGTATTGCATTAAAGGGACTAATAATTATTACCATTTATTAAAATTGCTTCTCGAATATCTTATAAGATACTTATCCGATCACAATCAGGAACTAATAGGAATACTTAGTTAGTCTAATTGGTCAGCCAAATGAGGTATGCTGCAGCAGCCGTTTGTGGCCATACAAAATTATTTCTTAAATAACTTCGACAATTTTTATCTGGTCGCAACCAAATCACACAGACTATAGTTCTTAATGTACATACCAAAATTCGCGACTCTAGCTTCAAATTTAGATGATTTGATTTCGTTTTTGATGATTTGCGGGGGCGGAAGTGGGCGTGATAAAAATTTGAAACAAACTTGATCTGCGTGCAAGCATAACAAATACTGTCGAAAAAGAATAAGAGCTCTATCTCTTATAATCTCTGAGATCCAGTGTTTCATACGGACAGACGGACAGACACACAGACACACAGACGGACAGACGGGCATGGCTAGATCGTCTCGGCTGTTGATGCTGATCAAGAATATATATACTTTATAGGGTCGGAGATGCCTTCTTCTACGTGTTACATACATTTCCTGCCGGCATAAAGTTATAATACCATTCTAGGCGTCCATACAGGCAGACAGACAGACAGACAGACAGACGGACGGACGGACGGACGGACGGACAGACGGACATGGCTACATCGACTCCTTAAATGGTCCTGATCAATACTTAGGTAACTTTTGGGGGTCTGCCACGCCTCCTTCTGCCTGTTACAGAAAATCCCACTCGCACAAAACTATAATACCTGTGTACCTTTGGTACAGGGTATAAAAAACAGTCTTCAAGCAGTGAGAGAGAGCTACAGGCAAATAGTTGAAAACGGTTGTTCGTCAGCGGCCGTTTTAAAGGGCGGTACGACACGAAAACAAATATACTAGAATAGTGTATGGCACACTTAGTATTTTTCGAAATTTAATAAAACAAGCCTTTCTCGACCCTCGATTGCCTTTCGGTAACTGATTATTATTCCAGAATTTCGGTCTAACTTTATTGTTTAAATTCTGCAAGGGTATATAAACTTCGGTGAGCCGAAGTTCTACAATGGTGCAAAACTAAGGGTATATAAGATCTAGTATTTCTTTTCGAAATGTGGAATTAAGCTGGCCTAACAAGTCAGTACTTTCCACATCACCGTGAAAATGTCCCAGAGTATTGTCTGTAAGATAAAGAACTGCCAAAAGAATGTTTTGGCAGACCAGCCCAGTGTCCATTTTTGGCTTTGTGAGGCAGTAGTGCATGCTAAGTGCAACGATATGACAGGTCGAATGGCTGAAAAATTTGATATTTGGCATTCTTATATTATTTTAGAATTTCGGTTTTAATTTCATAAAAATCGGACGACTATAGCCTATAGCTTCCATATAAACAATCAGGAAAATACAAAAATTCACATTAGCCGTGTTTCAAACCATTTTCATCCAATTTGAGATTTGGCAACTAATTATTATTCCAGAATTTCGGTCTAAATTTATTGTTTAAATTCTGCAAGGGTATACTATATACATCGGTGAGCCGAAGTTAGCTTCCTTTCTTGTTCTCAGATTGTTTTTACTTTGTTTACATAATATTTAATAGGATTGAATGTAATTAATTGTATTTATATAATTTTTTGATCTGATAATATATATTTAAATATTTCATAAGTTTTAAAATGTTACATATATTTTCTGGTGTTGGATGGGATATTGCAGAGATAGGTGTATTGTATTGAGTGAAGATATAAGAAGGTGAGAGGGAGTGTATTGTTGATATAAAAACATGTAAACAATACGTACATAGGAATAGTATTGCCCTTTAATTGATCTTGCAGTTATGGCCACACTCAATTCTTCCTTCTCTATTATGACAATAATTACTGCCATGGCAATAGCAGTTTTTATTTTCTTGTTCATTTTTTATTGACATTTTTAAAATATTTTAAACAAGCATGTATTTCCGCATCATTTGCCGGCCAAAAATGCCAAACAGATAGTAAAATCAGGGGTCACTCTTGAAAAGATAAAACATTTGTTCCGCTGCAAAACGTTTTACTGTCTGGATACTATGCTTATTCAAATTTAGCCAGATTGCACACCAATTAAGCAATGTTATTAGTAGTCTGGCAGCCCCGAGCCACTTAAGTGTGACAGAGTCTTGTGATTTACTGCGTTTGAGGGATGTCCGTCAAATTAGCGTCGGTGAGTTAGCGTCGAAATGGAACGGTGGAAAAATGGAACACGGAGAAATGTTGTACATTTTATTTATTTTCTAAATAAGGCACTTTATCAAACTAAATAAAGTTTATAAATACTTAAAAACAAAATTACTTATGTTCTTTACTGGTTTTGGGGGGTATTTCACCTTTGGAACTATTAAAAAAAGACTTTAAAAAATTGGGTTTTCACAATTTTTCCAATATTTTGGCTCGGAAGTGTGTCAAGCGATTTTCTAAAAAAAAACTGGTGCTTTAAATCTTATGAAATGTTCACCAAATATTCCTTAATCTTCTTCTAGTAAGTTAACTACGGTCAGTACACTCAAGTGGCCCTTATGAAACCAGGAAATTGCCTGTTAGGGTTAGGTATTATTACCCGCGATGGAAAATATAGAAAAGAATACGAGGAAATAAACTACCAGCAAGCGGCCTGGGTGTTTGTGTGCATGCGATCTAAGTAGATAGAGTTAAGGTTTTTTTTTTTTGAAGACTATCAACATGTGCGATAACCAAATACAAGTCGTTATAACTTGCACACAGTACTCTAAAGGGTTCATGCAGTTCATAGGAGGTTCCACAATGGCGCAAAACTAAGGGAAATTAAGCTGGCCTATCAAGTCAGTACTTTCCACATAACCGTGAAAATGTCCAAGAATATTGTCTGTAAGATAAAGAACTGCCAAAAGAATGTTTTTGTTCTAAGATCAGGAATGATCAAAGATTTGGTAACCGAATCGGAAGCCGCTCCGCCAGCAATTTCCGCGCTGTCCGTTGTGTCCGATGCGGAGCCCAATTCTGTGGCTCTGCAAATCCCCGTAGAAAAATCTACCCAGGGTCCAACAATACCCGGAATACCGGCTGTGGTTGGTAACAATCCGTTACGTAAGACCCTCACAGCAGTCCCACCTTCGAAAACAATATTTGTTTCGAGGCTTGCCCCTGATCTCGCATCGGAAGATGTTTAGAAATATCAAGGTGAAAAAATTCAAATTTTCGTATGCCAGAGGCATTTTATCATTTAAGATAAATGTCCTATCCCAACTCTTTGACACTATTTGCTCGGTTGACTTCTGGCCCGTGTACGGTATAGTCAAGGAGTACGAGGCTCGAAAGAAGAGAAATCAGCCTGCCGGAATTCAACAGCAAACTAACCTCTTCTTCCTACTTTCCTATCAGAATACTAGTAACCTCTCTAGATAGTATTCGGATAGCCTTTCCTTCGCATCCCAGGTGATTGTATTTACTGAAACCTGCTTGAAGCCGGAGATCCTCTGCTTCGAAATTCTTCTAAGTAAGTACACAATTTATAGATTAGACCGTCTTCTGCGTTTATTTGCATAAAACTATCATTTACAGGTAGTTGCATTTATGTAACCTGCTCTTACATTCCTACATGTTCGGAAGAGCCAACTTATTGGCTACACCTTTGGGCAATTAATGACTTTGGGTGACTTTAACGTACATGGAGCTCACTGATCTTCAGATGGCGCATCTAATGACCTTTAGACTGCGGCACATCATGACCTCATAAATGGTTTGCTTCATTTATCTTTACCGCAAGTTAACCATGTCTTTAATTCTTTAAACCGCTTACTGGATCTATGCTATGTCTCCGATCCTGCAGACGTAAACCTAATCAGAGTACGCAACCTGAAGATCCTTATCATCCTACTTTCGAAGTGACTATCGGCACTGGGACAGTCTTAGCTACGAAATCTGGTAGTAGGCTGACTATCAGAGCCTAACCACTTTAATAACAAAATTTGATTGGTCAAATCTTTACACGAGCTCTGAGATGGCATCCGCCGTTGATATCTTTTACAGTGCCATGAACTCATTTGTCTCTTTATGTGTTCCTGAAATCTACTCGTCGGTCTCTAATAAATTTGGTTTATCAAAGAGCTGACACGTTTAAAAAACGTAAAATCTATGCTTTAAAATAAATATAAACTCACTGGCTCAAACATGGCTTTCTCATTTTATCTTAGTGCTCGATCTAATTTTACCGCACTTAACGCTCAGTGTTATAAAAGTTATTTGACTCGTTGTAAGGTCAGTTTACGCAGGACCCTAAACAGTTTTATAAGTTTGTTAACTCTAAACGTAAACCTACGCTATACCCTCCCTCGCTGCCATTTAAGAATACTACAGTAAATTCTGATCAAGCAATAGCCAATCTCTTTGCTGAGTTTTTTAAAACTACATATTCGCCCTCAAGATCTTCAGATCATACATTTTCTCCAGCTATTCCCAGTTCGTACTTAATCTTCAGTCCTATATTAAACGAAAGCTCACTTATTATCGCTCTTCAACGAGTTAAGCCAGTTTATTCACCAGGTCCCGATGAAATACCGGGCTCTGTGCTTAGGTATTGCTCCGAGGCGCTGTGTAACCCCCTTCTTACATTGTTTACCTTATCTTTAGAATCCACCGAATTTCCCCTTATTTGGAGGGAATCATTTGTTATTCCTCTCCACAAAAAAGGTAGCAAATCGGATGCCAGTAACTATAGAGGTATCTCTAAGTTATCGGCAATCCCCAAACTTTTTGAGAATGTAATCACTCCTTACTTGCAACATCTATGCAGATCCGTCATCTCTCCATGTCAGAATGGTTTTATGAGGCGAAGATAAACCACGACCAATCTCGCCTCTTTCGTTATTAGGGACTTCCAACAAAACTTTCAAATCGATGTTATTTACACGGACTTTAGAAAAGCTTTCGACTTGGTTAATTTTTCTCTTCTGGTTAGGAAACTTGATTCAATGGGGTTTCCTGGTGATCTTTGGTGGATTTTGAGTAATCTAAGTGACAGGACCCAAAAGGTTCTGTTCAGAAACGTTCTATCCAATAGCCTCAGGGACCCAAAAAGCCACTTTGGACTACTACTATTTACATTGTTTATCTATGATTTGCTGCAGGTTCTAACCAAATGCAGAGTACTCATTTAACGAAGACTCTCTTTACTTCGTTAGTTCGCCCTATACTGGAGGTTGGTTCGTGTGCCTGGAGTCCTCAATTCGGAGTCCATAGTAGCCGCATTGTATCGTCCAAAAGAACTTTTTGGTTTTCGCCCTCCGTGGCCTACCCTGGGATGCTAACTTTAGATTACCGTCTTACTCTAGTAGACTTCTACTTAATCTACCTTCTATAGGACGATGCTTGGCGTCGTCTTTTTACATAAACTTATTCATGGTTTCGCGTTTCGTGCGAAATATGATCGATAAAGTTAAGTTTGGGATCCAGGCGAACGCCCAAGTCATCAACTGAGTTTATCCTTTCCAAAGAGCGGCAGTTAAGTGTGTAAATTGCCAGCTTGGGAACGGCACGAGAGAATGTTATTACCTTACACTTAGAGCAGTGGTCGGCACGGGCCTATCTATTGTGCATAGGAAAGCGTCTGCCGGCACCGTTGCCAGTACACAGACAGTATGCAGACTGCTGATCAAAGCAACAGCGCTGTCAGATCGCTAAATCTGTGTTAGAGGAGCTACTTAGGGACCAAATAGCCCCAGGGATATTAAAATCACCCAAGACTACTAAATGATCTCTGTCAGAAATCATATGGGAAACCATCCGAATGGCGGAAAGGTGGTTCCAAAAAAATAGGCAGTTCCGATAATGGAGGAATGTAGGAAGATGTAATAAAAACAAAGCGATAAATGATAGCTTTACACAAAGGAATCGAAACTTAATAGTTCAGACGTTAAAGTGGAGTTGACCGCTATGAGGACCCCACCCCCGCGCCTAGCAGGCCGATCTAGCCGATAAATCGTGAACGCAGCTGGGATAACTTCGGAGCTAAGAATCTCCGGCTTTAACCAGGTTTCTGTGAACACAATAACGTGGGAGGCGAAAGCAAGACTATTAAAATACAATTTATGCATTCTGACAGGAGATTAACAGAGAAGTTTGGGCTGAGGATGGAGGATGTGGGGCACAGTGGTAAAATCGGGGTTGGAAAAAGTAATACCCACAAGCCGTTTCTTTGTCTTAGCTTCATATTCCTTGACAACAACATACTCACACCAGTATTTGATTGAGCATATTGTGCCCAGGAAATCATTTTGGACATTTATTTTGAAAGATGAAAGGGGGAACAATCAGTCTCCCCGCATCTTCGGATACAGACTCTTTTTTAACGCTCGATCTCAAAATTCTGGGATTTAATTCTGAGGTCAAGGGCTGTGTCATGGGCGGGTGCTGTTGAGATCCCGCTGCGGGTTGTAGGGATCCGTCACAATGCTTCACTCCAGATGCATTTTTTTTGCGCCTAGGAAACTCATTTAATAGCGTAAGGCTATTAAATTGCTTATCAAGCGCTAAGAAGATGTTATGAGTTTTGTTGAAACTTGATAACAACTCCTTAAAACTGCCCTTGGATTGCCGCATGAAAGACGTCATTTCCCTTTCAACTTCACGACAGGCATCGCAACAGTAGCCCAAGCCAAAAATGTCTTTAAATATGGAAGATTTGGCTTTTGTACAGCAGAAACCCCTGAAATCGGCCAACGCTCTATCAGTTAGCTCCAAAGAAGACGACGATTTCTAGGTTATTGAAAATATGTCCTTTTCAAAGGAGCAAATGCCAAGAAGCGTGTGGATGAAAAAGCGGACGTTTCCATTTTGGTGGATAGATTAGTTCTCAAAAAAAAGGACATTGTTCCAACTGTCAATTTTGAAAATTTTTCACAGGGAATAAGAATAAATCTAAGTGACTTTGGAATACTATCCCGTTACTATCGCCAAAACAGGTACATCAAAGAAACAATTCAGAACGAACAATACATATAGAACATCCGTTCAACGGATGGCGGATGTCCGTTGTAACTGTGTGGGAATACCGTATTAAGTGGATTATCGATAGCTACCAGACTGCTAATATCATTATCAATGTACACTGCTTCATTGGTGTGAAACCTGGCTGAGCCCAGATACGTTTCATTAAAATACCTGCATGCGGCGATATATTTAAAAGATTAATTAATTCATTCATTCATTTAATTAATCAACATTTTAATACCTTTCGTTTGTTGTATATTGTGCCTACGTAACATATAGCATATGCATTAATATTTGTAGGTACATAAGTTCATCCACATAATTAAATAAGAATTATAATCTTGTGTAAAATAAACTACATAGTATATTCTGTTTTTTATATTATTTATTTAGTTATAATTTATAATTTTATAATATATGCACATCTGTTGCCAATTTATTAAATATATAGGAACTTTTATATATATGTATTTATATCTTTCTTTTTTTTGTTAATTAATACATATTCTGTATAATTAGACATTAAAAGTACATTTTTAGTTTTTACTTTGAAAGTGCTAGAAAATAATCAATTAATGGAATACTCTTCCAAAATAATTGAAAACAAAAAGATTATTAAGTAATATATATATAAATATATATATATATATATTAATATATTATATATATATATTATATATATAAATAGAGTAAATAAAACCAAAAAAAAAAACGTCAGTATATATGTATATCTGAAAACAAAAAATAAAAGACAATGAAATCTGATGAAACGATAAAGTAGTTAATTTTAAGGTGTTATATTTTCTTTTGTCTTTTGATATGTTATGTATATTTTTACACATACATAAGTACATATGTAAATGGTGGTTACGCAATTTTGAGCAGTATCTTGTTCTATGTATACATATGCACGAGTGCCATCTAATACATACTATACATATATGTATAGTTTTTTCATACCTTATAAACAATAGTTATTTTTTAATATAATATTTTTATTATTCATATTATATTATTATTCATATATATGTATATACTTTTGTTGCGAGGGCTTAAGTTCATGTTAGGAATATGTAATGCAAGGTCTGCTATTATGTCATGTATTTGTTAACCTGTTGTTTTTTTTTGTTGGCAATTTGAATGCTTAATTTTAGGTATGAAAATAATTATTTTTGATAAAAATTGTTATGGGTTTTCGTCTTTAAGATATTATTTATTATTTAATTATGGACATCAGTTTATATTTATTATATTTATTTTTTTTAGACTGTTATATGCTGAAATCTAAAAATTAAATTATAGGAACTTTTTCTTTACGTTTTTTCGCTTACGTCACTTAATTTTTGTAACAACTATACTTATACTTATACATTACGATTAATTATCAATATTGTTTAATGCTTGGGAATGCATGAAATTAAAAGTTTTCCTATTTAAATATTTAATTTAAGGAATCAGTCAAATGGTATGTATTAAATTTTTGTAAGTTTTCAAATGTATATTTCTCGTTTCGACAATAAAAAATAATAAAAATAGGTAAAAAATATTTTACTAATTTATTTCGTTTTTAAATGAATTTTTTGGAAGCTATGTATGTGTTTAAAAAGTAATACCATATGTATAATTTTGAAATAGTAAACATCGCCCCTTATATAAATATATGTATATATATATATATATGCCTTCTACAAAGGAACAAAATAAACATATTCAAAAACCAATTGAATGAAATATATTGCAATGGGCAAAAATCGCACCCTGTGAACAAATATGTGTTTGTAACAAGAAAACGCATGTTAAACTTTAACTATAATTTTTCTCTCATTTTTCAGTTTTAGATTGTATGTTAAAATGTATTAGTTTATTAGATGTTAATTAAGTTCATTAAATAATTAATTAATTTAAAATTATATTTAAAACCCTTTTAAAGTTAGAAAGTAAATTATTGGCACGTTTTTCACTCTCTTAGCATTAAAACAAATGAATTCGTAATAATAATAATAAAATAAGACCGCTTCATTTTCATGTACAGTTTTTCGAAAAATTTTATAGGTCTTAGAATTAAGTTATTATGTTTTATATTTGTTTCGATAATCGGCAGGCCGAAAAACAGTATCCTTAAATCGATGGCATATTTCTAATATACATATATATATATATATATATATATATATATATATATATATATATATTTATATATATATATATATATATATTTATATATATATATATATATATATATATATATATATATATATATATATATATATATATATATATATATATATATATATATATATATAAATATTATATATTACTGTAATAAAAAAAAAACAAAGGCATAAAGCAATCAAATGCTAGGAACTCAGTTTGCGTTTCTTAGTAAATTTAAATTCCATGTCGTATATATTTTACGAAATATATCTAAATTTTTTGGTAGGAGCTGCCACTATGTAATTTTTTTTTGGTTGCCACCATACATAAATATTTTAAAAGCTAATATTTTGAATAGTTAGGAACGCACATCCGTATTTTTTTTTGTTTGTTTCAGAAAATTCTTACTAAATTAGGAAATAGTAGGTATTTTTTCAATAGAATGCCAATGATCCTTATAAATGTTTTTATGTTTTTTTTTGCTTTTTGTAAAATAGGAACTTTTTTGTGTTTTTTTTTCGTAGTAAGTTTGGTATGTGATCGAATCCTTCCTTGTCATCACCATTTATTCACTGGAATATATAAATATTTGTATTTTAATGTATTATATTCTAAAACAAGAAAGAAAGCTAATTTCGGCATGCCGAAGTATATATATATACCCTTGCAGCTTACAATTATATAATTAAAAATTTAACAAATTTGTTCATATGAAAAGAAAAAAAAACTATAAAATAAAAATATATATTGCATACAAAATCGATTTTCAAATTTACATTTGTACTTTCACAGTTTTAGATTTTCCTTTACGTTTAACGATTAAAATAGTAGTCCAAGTCAGAGTATATAGATTACTTCCAAGTTTCATTCAGATGGCTTCAAAACTGGGAGACTAGTTAGTAGAGATATATAGATGTAGAGATAGAGAACGCACAAGAGCGTTCCGTCATCGATGTTTTTGAATATCAATAATTCGATATTTTTTAAAAGAAAACTTATTAAAAGGAACTTATTTCTACAACAATAATAGTTTGTGGAAAAATAAACAAAAATAAGTTTTAGTCATATAAAAAACATTTGAAAATTTAAAACAGAAAATTACAAAACAAAAAATGTAGAATCTTAGTTTAAACCAAAAATCTATGGATACTTCTTCCTGCTCTACTAGTTTCCGAATAATCGGACAGGCTGGCATGGCTAAATCGACTCACTTCAAACTTCTGAATAAAATTATAATACCCTGCAAGGGTATAAACACTGAAGGAAATTGGTACTTACTTTTATTTACTTTTAATTCTTATCCAAGGTTTTTAAAAGGCAATATACAAAACAACCTCAAATCTATTACTTTCCACCTATAACTAATAGAACAGTAGTTTAGTTTAGTTTTATAATTTTTGAATATTATAATTTCACTACAAAAATTAAAAAACATTTTAGTACAAAAATTAAAGTTAAGAAAAAACGCAAATAAAAATTGTGATTTCAATAAAATAAAACATATATTTATTTTGTTTGTACACATTGATTTCAATTATTACTTTAATAAATGTATTTTGTATTATTAAATTAAAATTATTATTAATACAAACATATAGTGTGGTAGGAATATCAGGCATATATACGTGTTAGCACCAAAAGCTGTGCTTATCGTTATCCTTTTGCTTATTGATTTTATATCAAAGGTAATATTGGTTCTTTTCAATCGTTTTATACCAAAATGAATCGATATTGTTATTATTTGATCGATTTGCACTTTTAGTTTGGTATGTAAATATCAATACCAAATTAAAATTGATGATTCTGTTTTTTTTTTCTTAAAGACAATGGCATAGTTTGGGGACATACAAAGGCACGGTACAAAATAGTAAAGCCCAAGGAGTACCAAGTACATCTGACTGTGTTTACAGTTTTCCAACACTTTTAGTGTTAGGCGTTTCTTTTTTATTCACATAAATTTAAAAAAATTAATTTTCTAGATATTATTTTTTTGTTATAATAGTTATATTTTTCTTGCGAGGCATTAAAATTATGTTCATGTTAATTGCTAAGAAATTACTGGAAAAAATCGAAATATATCGATCGATTTCTGGTGATTGCTTTGTGTTCTCTTAAATACTTAGCAGGGAAGATGATTTTTTCAATATTAATAAAATAATAAAGGAAAGTACCAAACTAAATAATCTGATCAACAGATAAAATTTTAATTTTTACAAGCTCAGTCGAAACTCGCTTACCGGTAAAATGGTTTCGATTGAATAGCTTCTGCATTAGGTCCTGGTTACTGGCTTCTGTGACTCGAACATCAGGAATGTTGGCATCATCACCTTTCGCATCGTAGTTAAGCAAACAGTTCTCCTCTTCCGGCTGTGAGTCCTGTCCAGAATTTCCGGTATTACTTGTTGCATTATTGCTCTTGGCAGCATTTGAGACAACATGTTGAAGGAGAAATGCCTTCGATAGGTTATAGAAATGCTTTTCTCTATCGGAGTCACTGTCATCGCTGCCATAAAGTTCGCTTGATGTTTGTTCCAGGAACTTTTTCATCTTGTCAATGTGTTCCACGCTGAAAGCATGCTTCTGGAGATTCACTTGGGTGACTTGGCAGAGTTGGCAGTCTTGCAAGAGATTTGTTATCTCACTATCTTGTCCAGCATTGTCTTTGCTACTAGAACCACCGTCATCATAGCTGTTATCATCCGAAATATGGGCATAGTGCCGTTGATTACGTGATTTTTTGTCCTTTGCTCGAGAATTTTGAAACCAAACCTAAAGATAAAGGTATTTATTTTATATAATTAATGGAAAAATATATTTAAAAAAAAATTAATATTAATTACCTTACAAGTAAGTTTTTTGAAGTTTTGAAAGCAGTGTGTCATGTCTGTCACATTTTTACTATAAAAAATATAAAGTAAACACAATAACATAATTTAATAAAATATATTAATAAAAATTATATGTAAATACAACTCTATAAATTTATAAAATATATAAGTTAAAAAAACCAAGTACGAAAACCATTTAGGGAACTTCAAATCTAGCTAAAAATTAAAAATGTTATAATTTCTTTAAAAAATTGTATTGGTTTTTTTACTTCTATCTTTTAGTTTAGTTTAGTTTAAGTGCTGAAAATGAATACCCTTCGGAGAATCCTAATCCAGAAATGATTAATACTTTGCATTTCTCTCTAAAAAAACACTTTTTTTTTAAACTGGCAATAAGCTTTCCGGAATCGTGGTAGACAGGTGAGAACTTTTATTTATTTAAATAAGTATATTAATAAGAAAATAACTTACTTGTACAACGCGCTTTTTCAAATTAACCTTTTTGGATATTTCTTCCAGCATTTTGCGACTTGGGTTCGATTCTGATTGGTAGCATTCATATAAAAAGTTTAATTGTTCCGGAAGTATGGTTGTGCGCAAGCGTTTATTTTGCTTTGATGATGAAACATTTACGGGAGATACTGACGACCTTTTTTCTAGTTCTTTAGCTTTAAACATTGATTCATCCTTATGACTGCCATTATTCTCATTATCGTCATTAAAAGTTAATGTTTGTGAATTATTTTCAATCATTGTGGCATCGAGAAAGTCTTCCAAGTTGTGCAAATACTGTGACTTATCTTTATCATCGCTTTGAAGAGACTGGAGGGATCTAGATCTAGATGGTGATTCTAGTAACTCCTTCTCCCCTGTGTCGTTATTATTGTTGAGTTTGGTATCATTTTCCCAATCTTTTTCCAGCTCCTTATCCAAATTCTTTCCATCAACTATACCTTCGCCATGTTGCTTCTTCGTCTCCCCTTTGCGAACTTCTTTAATGACTTGATCATCCTCCATTTTCCCTGCTAATGGCTGAAAGTTTCCTCCTGGTCCATCATCAGGTACTCTTTGTGGCGAGGCAACTAACTGAAAAAACTTTTTTGACTCATTCAGTTGATAATATTGCAATAGAAACTCAATTGTTGGGCTTTGGCTAGAACTAAAGTTTGTCGATGATTTCTCCTCTTGGCTGCGATAGTATTGCAATAAAAAATCATAGTTACTGACTTTCTTCAGTTCGTTTTGCTGATAAAAGTTGTTTAGGAATTCCATTTCGAAATCGGAGGACTCATTTGATTGTTTATTATGCTGTTGCTGCATCAGAAATTGTTTCTTCAGTTCACCATTTGTTTCATTTTGCATAAAGTATTTGTGAAGAAAATCAAATTTTTTTTCGAGAACTTGATTATCCTCTGCCTGGAAAGAGCAGCTATCATTGGATATTTTTCTCTTTTTTGCGGGAGGTAACTGAGTGTGTGATTCAGGTTGTGCCTCAGAATGCAATTGAAGTTGTGACTGCGTTTGCGCCACTTGCTGAAGACTTTGTAAAATATTTCCAAAGGGACCAAAGTTGGGGTCTAAATTGGACTTTATGGGATTCATAAGATGCAAGAGTTGATGTTCACGCAATTTCTCCAAGTGGCTGAATTGTAGTTCACATTTATCGCAATCGTAGCACTTGGTATGAAGCCGCTGCTGTGATTGCGGATGATCTAAGCTATTGCTACGCTCACGTATCGCCTGTTGCGGTGGCGTTGGCGTGGTCGATGGACTAAAGTCCTGCAGTGATGATGAGGACTTGGTAAAAAAGTTATGATGCGGCGATGGAACTGGGGCCAGTTGTGCCGTTATATTTTGATGATGCACATCCATCGATGAGTCCATTGAATCTTCGGAACTCAAATTCTGAGCAATTTGGGCCGCGGCAATCTGTGCCTTGGCGGATTTCTTATTATTCTCTTCTTTGAAGCAATGATTTTTCTGATGTCTTATTAGTTCGTAGTAACGTTGAAATACCAAGCTACACTTCTTGCAGGCATAATTAATATTTTGCTTTTTCGTTTCTTCATTTTCAAAAAGCGTATTATTCGGTTGATTCTCATAGATTTTACGTTGCTTTTGGCGGGCATTTTGAAACCAAACAACAATCACACGTGGCGAGAGGAGTAGAAGCTTACTTAAGTACTCCAAATCACTGTCTTTGGGATACGAATTGTTTTCAAAAAATTCTTGCAAGACTTTAATTTGATAATCGGTGAAGCGTGTGCGATTGGCTCGCTTCCCGCCTGATGTCGAGGACGAGCTGGATGAGTTGGAGGAGTTGTTGCTTTCAAATTGGCTGCTCGTAGTTTGGTTTATTGTTAAACTTGTGGATGAACTTGTTGCTAAACTTTTTTCCATGGTTTTTCCACTACTTTGAAGCTTTTTTACGGGTGGACCCATAGTTTCCATTAATTGTTGATTTATTAAATCATTCATGTTTCCATACAGATTGCTTCCACCAATAGGATTTGGTGTTGGAGGTCGCGACATGACATCAGAGCTTCCACTTTCCGATTTTGTTTCAAAATTATTCGTCATGTGAGTTTGTTGTTGCGGAAAATTAGTCTGATCGATTAATGTATCGATTTCTGTATTTTTGATGTGCTGTTCTTGCTGTTGAATCTTTATAAAGTTTATATTTGATTGTTGTTTTTGATAAACCGGATCATTATTTTCTATTTCTTGGGGCTCTGATTTGATGTGCATTTCTGTAGGAAATTGAGGATCTTTTCCCCATAGATTTTGGCTTAAATAATCAGAGGTGTTGCCACTGGAATTTGTGGACTCCGGCCGAGATAGGGATGAGGATGTAGGGATTGGGATGGACATAGAAACGGATGTCGTTCTTATGGCATTTGTTGGAGCTTCTTTAAAAGAGCTATTAAGAGTGGCATTAGAAGGTGTTGGTGTTGTCGACGGTGTAATTATGGTTGTAGCTATAACGCTACTCCCACTGCTTCCTATATCGTTCAAAGGGGTAACCTTAGTCTGGCCTGTACGTTCATACTCCTCCAAATTAAGTGTAGTTGATGGCGGATTATTAAAATTATATGGTGAGTCCTTATTACGTTGCCTTTCCTTGAATAAGGTGTTGCGGAACCAGTGCTTAACGACCTGTAATAGGTATGTTTGTTAATTTAGAATTTAGGAATATTTCTTATTAAATTAAAATATATAAAAAAGGACGGATGTTTTATAGCAAAAATTTATCAGCAGTCTAAAAAATGTTTGACGCTCATTGTGCGAATACTAAAATAAATCGATGGAGAAACTTGATTTATTTTCATTCAAACTTAAATTCGTTCTCCTACTAAGAAAGACTTACTTTCATTGGCAAATTTGCTTTCTGTGACATTTCCATAATGCTCTCCTCGCTGGGCGAATTATTAATATCAAAGTGAGCGCGCAAAATTTTTAATTGATCATCGGTGATGCGCGTACGAGCTCGCTTTTGGTTGCTGGCAGTCAGCTGTAAATACATAGGATTTAAATAAAAAAGAAAGCAGTCGCATTAACTAATTCATACATACATACAGCACCATCATTAGTTTTCATCAACGATTCACCTACAGACAGATCGGTGTTGTTGATGAATCATCGATGAATTGCCATACAAATTAATGATGAATTTAACATGTCCTAGGTTGTCATCAACAGCAAATATTATTTTTATAGGTTTTATTTTTTGTGTGTATACCATGTACCAAAGGTACAAAGGTTTTATAGTTTTGTGCGAGAGCAATTTTCTGTAACTGGCAGAAGGAGGCGTGGCAGACCCCCAAAAGATACCTAAATATTGAGTCGATATACATAGCACTAAACGAGTCGATATAGCTATCAAGTTTGTTTTCAATTTTTGCTACTCTCCTTTTTGGTGGAGCTATTAAAAAAAAACCATATACCTCCCAAATTTAATGTAAACCATATTCAAAAGGTTTATGTATTTTATCAAAATACACAGATTGTCTAAATTTCAGGGCTTTAATAAATCAAAACGTTCTTTATACATTTTAGTTATGTTCACATTTTTGTGAAATTAAAATTACTCATTTCGAATTGGTTAGTGGTGCTGCTATCTAAGCTGCAGTCAACCCAAAATGTTTTTATTTTAAATAAAACAAGAAAGGAAGCTAACTTCGGCTCACCGAATTATTAATAATTAAAATAAAAATTAACACCGAAATGCTGTAATAATAATTAGTGGCCAAATCTCGAACATGATGAAAATAGTTTGAAAATCGGCTAAGTTATGGTTTTTTTTTTTTTTTAATTTTCCTGATTGTTCCTATGGCAGCTATAGGATATAGTTGGCCGATTTTAATGAAATTAATATTGAAATTTTGAAATAATATAATATGGCCAAATTTCAAGTTTGGTGAAAATATCTTGAAAACTGACAAAGTTATGGATTTTTCTTTTATTTTCCTGATTGTTCCTATGGAAGCTTTAGGATATAGTCAGCCGATTTTCATGAAATGAAAACCGAAATTCAGGAATAATATAAAACGGCTAAATCTTAACTTTGATGAAAATATGTTGAAAACTGACAAAGTTAACATTTTTTTCCTAAAATTTTTTCGATTGTTCCTATGGCAGCTATATGATATAGTCGTCCGATCCGGCCCGTTCCGACATATGTACGAGTGAGAGTATATAGAAGACTAACTGCAAAGTTTCATTCAGATAGCTTTAAAACTGAGGGACTAGTTTGCGTAGAAACGGACATGGCTAGATCGACTCGGCTGTTGATCAAGAATATATATATTTACAGTATATATATATATATATATATATATTTATAATATATATACGTCTCCTTCACTGCGTTGCAAACTTCTGACTAAAATTATAATACCCTGCAAGGGTATAATTAGTTGTCACGGGTTCGAATCCCGTCCGCGACGAAGTCAAATAAATATACTTAATTTTTTATGCCCGCTACCCATAGGGTAGAAGGGTATTATGACTTTGTGCCGGCAGGAAATGTATGTAACACGTAGAAGGAGGCATCTCCGACCCTATAAAGTATATATATTCTTGATCAGCATCAACAGTCGAGACGATCTAGCCATGTCCGTCTGTCTGTCTGTCCGTATGAAACACTGGATCTCAGAGACTATAAGAGATAGAGCTCTAATTTTTTTTCGACAGTATTTGTTATGCCTGCACGCAGATCAAGTTTGTTTGTGATTCCTGAAAATTTGGTTCCAATCAGATAAAAATTGTCGAAGTTATTAAAGAAATAATTTTGTATGGCCACAAACGGCTGCTGCAGCATGCCTCATTTGGCTGACCAATTAGACTAACTAAGAATTCTTATTAGTCCCTGGTTGTGATCGGATAAGAATCTTATAAGATATTCGAGAAGCAATATTAATAAATGGTAATAATTATTAGCCCCTTTAATGCAATAATAACGCGTTTTTACACACATAGATACACGTGTATGTATTTTTGTATGCATGTGATTATATTACACTTGCATTTGCATTTGTCCGTTATGTTCAAAAATATATTAACCATTTACTTGTTTGTAATTAAAAATATTTTCTTATGTCTGGCGGCGGAATCGAGCCAATTGCTTATAAAAATATACTTGCAGCTTTACCCACTGAGCTACCGGCTTTGTTATTGACTTAAATGACATTTGCATTATATACATATGTATAAATTTGTCTCCGTTTTTAAGTGTTCTTATTATCTTTCTTTCATATAATTTTGGCGCGCGCTTTACAGGGTATTCTGTATGTGGACTGTATGTCCACCTTGTTTATTAATAGGTCCAACTACCACATTACCACATTTATTATGTTCAAAGCAATGGCAATTTCAAAAGATCGGTTTTCAAATTTATGTTCACTCAAAATTGTTTATAAGCTAAATATTTTATTGTAAATGAAGTCGATTTTTTAATAAAGCTGCATTTAACATGCTTATTTATATATATATAAGAACAAATATAAGCTTTGTGCTCAATCAACTAAATTAAATTAAATATTAAATTACAGTTCCTCACCTGAGTGCTAGAGTTTGCGACAGTAGGGATTGCCGCAGCTGCCTTAACAGAATCACCACTGCTTATTTGTTGAATGTCCGCCGCTGGAGCGGAGCAGGAGTTTAGATTGCTGTTATTTTGATGGGGTGCTCCTGTTAGTATATTGCCTCCTCCTCCTCCGCTGCCGCCGAACACCAATGGCGGTGCCAAGTTCATAAAGTTTAGTGACATTAAATGATGAAACTGCATTAGGTTGAGCATATCTACTGGATTAATTGCAGCCCCAAATTGTTGCTGCTGCTGTTGCATTGCCTGTAGATTCTGTAGGCTCTAAGTAATTTAAGAAAATAATTTAATGTAAGATTCTCTATTATATCTGGCTAGATTTACCTGTAGATGCTGGGAAAATTCCCCCGTTGGAAGCAGAGAATCTGGCTGCATGGCCAAAACCTCCGAGTTGCACTGTTGTTGTTTTAGCAAATTCGTCAAAGTGGCGAGATATTGGTGTTGATTGGGAGTATCAGATATGGAAGCTATGGAAGGACTCTGCCGGCTGTTGCTAGTTTCCTTGGCTAGTAACTGTGGGTTCTCGAATCGTAGTTGTGACGACATGGCATCATTAACAGCAACAACCTCTGCAATAGCACATTAATAAAAATGTACAAACATGTATTATTTTAAAATTTAAGCGTCCTTACCTCCTTTAACCGCAATAGCTTCTTCGGTAGTCAGTTCAGTGCTGGGTGTGGATTGCGGCGGCGCTTGTGCACTACTTGTGACTCCATCACCGCCTCCGCCTGCATGTACCTGCTCCATATGCTTTTGTAAAGCCTGCGTACTTCGAAAATTTCGCTGGCAATGTGAACACTTTGTTGCATCTCTCATCGTGTGATAGAGCATGTGCGTTGTCAACTTCTCTTGGGTTTTAAATGCCAAAGAGCACTGCTTGCATCGATATTTGTAAACGTGACGTTCCGAGATCACGGAGCTCATGTGCGTGTCCTGGTAGTGATTGATCATGATAGTGACGGTTCGAAATCTCAGATAGCAAGGGCGACTTGTGTGAGTTAATCCCAAACACAGATATTCACCATTTTGAATGGGAAAGTGTTGTGTTTGCTGAGCATGCTGAAGAAGTTGCTCGTCATGCTTGAAGCTGGCCTCGCATTTCTGGCAGCCAAGTACATTCATCCCTATTACATTGGTGGAGACAGCTGTCAAACTAGAAGAGGGAGAGGATTCTTCAGGTGTTCCTGCTGCTTCTTCTGTAGAAGAATTGCTACTCTTATTATCTTCCCAAACTTTTGGATCAATTAGCATTAAAAGTCGGGATAGACCATCCCTGGCCACATTGTGTACGCTGGTTAAATGCATCTCCATGCTTGCCTTCTCACGGAAATGATTCTCCAAGCACAATGGACACTGTATGCCTCCTTGAACCTTCTTCTCAGCTTCCTCTGATGCCTCTATTGACTTGCTCCCTTCCTCCACTTCATCTTCATCGTCTTCCTCCCGCTTAATGTCCGTTACTGCTTCGATGGCACTAGCTCTTTGCTGGCGTACCGCTGCTATGGCTGCTGCTGCTACCGCAGTTTGGAAAGCCTGTAACGCCGCCGTGTTTGTTGGTATACTTATGAAGTCCACACTGGGATCACCGCAAGGATGATCCGTTGCGATATGAGTTTCCATTTCGCTTTTCGATTGGACAAAATATTCACAGAGATTGCACTTGAACACGGTTGTTGGAACGCTGACAGCGGGAATTGAAACAGAAGCAGGAGCAGAAGGAGGAGTACTCAAAACCAAACCAAAGTCATTCACAGTTGGTGTTGGAGATGTAACGCTGATACCCAACGTTTTGCCACAAGATGTTGAACAACTTGAGGGTGAAGTTGTGGTCGGCGAGATTATACCGACATCTGCTCCAACGACGACGGCCGAAGACGATGATGATGATGGTTCAGCAGCTACAGAAGATAATGATGCTGTTGAAGCAGCAACGGCACAGCTGGTGGCGTCTGAGGATGAGCTCTCATTGGCCGTAGCTGTGTTGGTGCTTCTTGTTAAATTAACGCCGGATTCGTAAGATATTTCTGAAAAAAAATATATCGCAAATCAGATAAGAAAATATAATTCGGTTTCTTCTTAAAAAGAAATAGAAGGTTAGAAACAACACCAACAACACCAAGAGAAAATGAAGAAATAGGTTTGTTTATACTCTTATTTAAGCATTTTAAATTTTTGTATAGAATTCCGAGATGTTGGGCAGAGGATGGTGGTAGAATCGTGGTGCAATTATCAGCATCTAAAAAGGAGTGGGTGTTGCGACTCTCTGCACACTATTTAAACCGATTCGTTTTGGTTAAAAGAAGGTTTTGTTTGCTGACCTAGGCCTTTACATAAATTGATCGGTCGGTCATATGGGGGCTTTATAAATAGTATATGGGCAAATCCCTGAAAAGGTCTACCTCGGCAATAAGTGAAAAACTTCGCTAAAATGATTTTTATCAATAATGTTACATTAAAATATGGTCCAATTGATCAAATTTGATAGCCTTTATCATATTCTAAAGCAAATTTCAAAATATTCGACAGCATATTCTCGCAATCGCAATTTTTCATTATTTTGATGAAAAACGGCAAAAAAAGGACATGTTTTGTTTTGCTTATTTCTTCTAAACAGAGCACTTATGCTTTGACTTTTATTTTCTAACATCTCTAGAAGAATTTCAAATATTCATAATAAAATGCATATATAATATGATCTTTTAATGTATTGAAATAATAAAAAAACAGCGTCCAAAGTCCGATGGAAAAATCGTACGTTCGCGACCCGTACTTAATTTAATTTTCAAAAAACTAATGGAGATATTTAATTGGGAATACCTTCGATAGAAAGCTACATGCCTCTATTTTGAAAGAAAAGTTATTGCATTAAAATATTCTATTCCAATTCGCAGATTTTTGTATTTTGCTAGAGCAATATTATAAAAATAAAAAACCCATTACAGCCATAATTTATACTAAGAAAAGAACCCACCAAATGCTATCGGAAACAAAAAAAAAGTTTCAGAAAATGTTTTTTTTTGCACTAATTGCGTACGAACGTATGTACGTTTGCGATTTCTACAAACAAGAAAAAAAACAAGAAAGGAAGCTAACTTCGACGAACCGAAGTTGAAATACCCTTGCAGTAACGAAGTAATTAAAAATAAGTTGAGAAATAGCGAAGTTACGATTTTTTCTTTTATTTCCCTGATTGTTCCTATGGCAGCTAAAGGATATAGTCGTCCGATTTTCATGAAATTTAAGTCGAAATTCTGAAATAAAACTAAATGGCCAAATACCACGTTTGGTTAAAATATATTGAAAACTGACATAGATTTAATATTTTTTTTTTTAAAATCTTCCGATCGTTCCTATGGCAGCTATATGATATAGTCGTCCGATTTTCATGAAATTTAAATCGAAATTCTGAAATAAAACTAAATGGCCAAATACCACGTTTGGTTAAAATATATTGAAAACTGACTTAGTTATAATTTTTTTTCTCGAAAAATCTTCCGATCGTTCCTATGGCAGCTATATGATATAGTCGTCCGATTTTGATGAAATTTAAATCGAAATTCCGAAATAACACAAACATCAAGTTTGGTTAAAAAATATTGAAAACTGACGTAGTTATAATTTTTTTCGAAAAATCATTCGATCGATCCTATGGCAGCTATATGATATAGTCGTCCGATCCGGCTCGTTCCGACATATGTAGGAGTGAGAGTATATAGAAGACTAACTGCAAAGTTTCATTCAGATAGCTTTAAAACTGAGGGACTAGTTCGCGTATAATCGGACAGACGGACGGACGGACGGACGGACAGACGGACAGACGGACAGACGGACAGTCGGACAGACGGACAGACGGACATGGCTAGATCGACTCGGCTGTTGATCCTGATCAAGAATATATATACTTTATAGGGTCGGAGATGTCTCCTTCACTGCGTTGCAAACTTCTGACTGAAATTAATATACCCTGCAAGGGTATAAATATATTATTCCTAATTATAACAAGAAAGGAAGCTAACTTCGGCTCACCGATTTTCATGAAATTAAAACCAAAAATATGTTGAAAACTGACAAGGTTAAAATTTTTTTTCTAAAAATTTTCCGATTTTTCCTATGGCAGCATGTATGATAAAGTCGTCCGATCCCTCCCGTTCCAACATACATATGTACGAGTGAGAGTATATAAAAGACCAACAAAGTTTCATTCAGATAGCTTTAAAACTGAGGGACTAGTTCGCGTATAATCGGACAGACGGACGGACGGACGGACATACGGACAGACGGACAGACGGACATGGCTAGATCGACTCGGCTGTTGATCCTGATCAAGAATATATATACTTTATA
>VNJN01006499.1:0-124801 GCA_008042485.1 Drosophila mayri
TAAACTGAAATTGTACATTTGAAACTGTCATAAGAAAACTTTAATTGTGGCGCTGTGAATTTAATTAAATAATTATGTGATAAGAAACAGACAATGTTAAAGCAGTTAACAAATTCAAATTAAAGCCATTAAAACACAAAAAAAAAACACTTGAGACCCTAGTGGACATTTACCGGCTAAAGTGTATCAAAACAAAACAAGCACTTGAATGCATTTGGTACGAAACATACATACACATACACAGAACATGCAAGTGTTGATCGATGTGCAGTGCGAAAAGAGAAGAAGAGAGGAACAAATGAGAGCGGTGCTGCTAACTAAACTGAAATTGTACATTTGAAACTGTCATAAGAAAACTTTAATTGTGGCGCTGTGAATTTAATTAAATAATTATGTGATAAGAAACAGACAATGTTAAAGCAGTTAACAAATTCAAATTAAAGCCATTAAAACACAAAAAAAAAACACTTGAGACCCTAGTGGACATTTACCGGCTAAAGTGTATCAAAACAAAACAAGCACTTGAATGCATTTGTTACGATTTGCTGTGTGAAGAAGAAAAGCGGAAAAGAAGAAGCACATGCCGGTGTGTATGGATTAGTGTGTGGTGTCTGCGCTTATATGCTGTGTGTGTGTGTGTCTGAAAGTGCACGGCAAGTAATCAAAACAAAATCGCCAAATTAGAAATGTATCTTGCGGTTTGAATTAACAGTTTATAAACACAAACACAAATGCGAATTTAAAGTGTCGAAATAACGTGTATTAAGTATGGAAATATAAAACTGCAGTGCTATTGAAATTACCGAGAGAACATTAGTGCTTTGTGTGCGTGCGTAATTACAGTTCTTTCCATTCCTTTCCATTTTTTTTTTGTTAATTTTTTGTTTTATTTTTTTCAAGTGTTTTATTAAGTAATACATAAAATACATATGTGAATTAAAAAGTGCCTAATATCTAGTTTTGTGTTTTTTTTAAGAGCTTAATTAATATGAAATGAAATACATCTGTGAGTTAAGAAAAATGCTAAATATCTTATATTTTGTTTTGTTTTTTTAAGTGCTTAAATAATTAATACATGAAAAAGCGAAAATACCTTAATTTTGTTGTTCTTTCCAGTGTTTAAAAAAATACATCAAATTGTTAATCTGTGAGTTAAAAAAAGTGTATAAAAGGTTAAGGAAGGAAAGAGTCGGAAAATCGCGAGTGGACATAATTGAAAAAAACTCTATTTAATTTTCCAAGTAAACAAAAGTAGACTAAGAAGAAGAAATAAATGAAGATACGAAAATCGGTGAGTGATATCCATATTTTATTTTTATACATATATATTTCGATTAGGTTCTATTTATATACATACATATTTGATGATATCACGATTTTACGAAAACATTAAAAATTTTAGTTCAACGTTCGGTGGCAAAATCGTAAATATTTTCAGTTAGAGCGCCTCTATTCTTTGAGAACTTACCCCACTATTATATTTTTCCTATATTTTCTGCACATTAAATCCCACATCGATACCTGGCAGACTGGCATGAGTTCAATGCATTTAATTAGCCATGAAAAATGTCTTCTGGTATTTGGTAATCTTTCTGCTCCGCTCCACTCAGCTCAGCTTGGCTCCGGGACTCCGGCAGAAAAATAATTTTATTTATAAATTGTAAATATACAGTATATTTATAAACATATTACTTTTTATGCAAAAATTTTCTTATTCGTTCCATTAGAATTGACGACTTAATGGTTAATAATTCAACTTTAATTTTAAAATTTATTACAATAGAAAGCTTTGTTGCTGTTAAAGTTCCTAAATATTTTATCGAGAATTTTTCCCCTGCATTAGTTCAGATTCCTTAGACTTGGACTTACGAGATTTCAGTTAGAATAGATCATGCTGAGAGGCAGCCAAATCAAGTTTATCGGCGACCGTGTTAACAACCTTAATCTCTCGGTCGCTCATTAATATTACTTTTCGGCCAGCATCCGAACATGATTTAGACTCGGTCCGAAACCGCCGCCGCCTCATAAATAATATATAAACAACGAAATCAGTTGGCGAATCGGGTGATAATAATTATTTATGAAATATGCACGCAAGCACGGATTTTAATTAAATTCGTACATGCAAACTGTGGCTTGGATTTGCGCTCATTTTGAGAGCGGGTCAAATCGATAGAGCCCCCGAGTTGGACAAATTCAAGACCAGAGACCAGAGACTGAGACCAAAGACAGAAATGTTTAATGTTTATTAATATTTTGTCATAACTTTTTCGGTGCACTGCAACGTGAGAAATTATTTCTGGGCAATCTCGAGGTGTTTGGACAAGCGGCATTAGACAGACTGCGAGTCGAGAGAGATATATATCTCGTCCGATAAGTTGGCAAGCGGGTCAAGTGCAGGGGTTTTTAATTAAAGCCGGAGTCGGGGAGGATCGGAACGAATCGCTGCAGCTTTATCTGGCAAATAGCCCACGATCTGGGGTTCGGTTCGGGGCTGAAAGCTGACTGACAATTTATTGGCACACTCACGCATTAAAATCATTTATGGAACTCATATCGCACTCCGCGAACAAGCGGCTCGCCGATAAAGAGGCCCGATCTGAATTTATTAAAATGCAATTTTCACATAGCTGCATGTCGGTGGGTTTTTCATATACAGATACAGATATTTTTGTTGCCCCTTCCTCTGCATATTTTTGTTTTTATTTCGGTCTTTTGGCCGTGTTTGCCATTTGCCAACAAGTGCAGTTGTTGGCCTGTGTTGCAGTTACCATTTTGTGTGGCGTGGCAATACAATCAATTTTTAATAAATTGTAGAAATATCGCTTTGCCGGCGACTGCAAATGGCGTTTTGCATTTTTATATGTGTGTGCTTCCCGGGGCCTTTATGGCGTGGCATTATTTAATGACAGCCTGTCTGACATCGAGGTGATTATTCCGGGTTCGAGACCATGGATCTCTCAGAGATTAGCTTTATTAGAAGATATTATTGTATCAATAGATTAATTATCCCCTACGAAATATCAAAAGTAAGCGTAATAAAATACAAATCGGGGTTACAATGACCTTTTGGCTGGGACTTTCCTTCATTAGGAGGGACTGTAGTGAATTTATGTTGCTGTTACACCCGACACCAGTCAATATCTATCAAATATCCATTAAAATTATTATCCTACTCCTGCTGCCTGCTGCCGCAGAAATTGTCCATAAAAGTTGCAATTAAGCGACTCAAACGCATATCTAAACATGTCGCATTCGAGGACTGCAATCTGGAAATTGAAAAGCCAAGACGGAAGACAGCAGGGGACGGGTGGACTTCAGACGGAAGACTGGTAACTGAAGAGCGAAGCGAAGTAACCGAATACTGAAGACTAAAGACTGGAGACTCGACGTCTGCGACAGTTTAGTGGCAGGCGCTGGGGTGGGGGAGGTGGCGGAGGCGGTGGCGGTGGCGGAATAAAAGCGGGTTTCAATTTCGGTTTTAAATTGCAGACTTCGCCGACTGCCGACTGTGCAGCTCGTTAAAATAGGGGCTTATTAAAGGCGCGCGTCGTTTATGGCACATGAAAATCATTTAATCGATGGCCATATTTGGCCCCGGATTTGCCGCGGATTTTCTGAGATTTTCTGTGCTTTGATTTTCGGCCTTTGTTTTCCCGTTGTCGTGGCAGCATTCACCCACGCCTCTTATGACAGAAAGACGTCGAGAACCATCAGAAATTATGGGCCACAAATCGACATTAAAAACTCGCTAATTATGTGCGCTAATTGCAGAAATAAATCCGTTAAACAATTTCAAAATTTGTTATTCCGACGAGTTCATAAATATGCAAGAGAGTCACTCCACCAGCGAGGAAATCTCCAGCTGCACTGCCACAAACTGGCGGCTAATTAGACAGCTTGCTGGCTAAATAATTGAATTACCAGCTCGGAAAATTATAATTTATTGGCGTGTGCAGAATATTAATGATAATCGATTACACGGCCAGGAATTGGGGTTAAGTGAGGTGATTTTTGACAAGACATGGGTTAATTTTGAATATTATTAATGCTTTAATGCAAGGTTTATTTTTATTTATATAAAAAATAACAATATAGTTTATTTTTAAGCCAATTTATATTGTTTAAATAACTGTACAAAATATTTTGTGGTGGGAAAAAAATATAAAATATTTTTTATTTACCCTTTTTGTCGTGAAATATATTTATATATTTTTGATTTTATTTGTTTTATGTTTATATTTACATTTTCTGAAATGTTTAATACCATTTTCCTAAGTGCATTGCCACCTTAAATTAATTGCACCTCAGACAATGATTAAATACTTGTTTACAAGGGAGCTTCACATAAGAAAGGATTCAGATTCCAATTTGGATTCACACAAAGGACAGTGGAGTTTGTTAATCTTTAAATCTTAAAACCTAAATGAGGAATTTCAGTCTCCACTCCTCGCTGCCAAATGCCAAGCTCGACTCGCAAAATACAAATGCTGATTGCCAATATTCACATTAATCTCCTCGCAGACCCTGCCCCCCCAGCAGCACTCCCTCCTCCGATTCTCTATCAACAAATATCTCACGCCACAATATTTAAGATGCCAAAGCGTTTTGCGTATTAATCGCCAGCAGCGAGCAAGCGACCAAGCGAGCTTCTATTGCAGTTGCTGTTGCTGCTGCAATCGATGCGAACGTGACGCCAGTCGAGTGGCGCCACCTGCCGACCCGAACCCATACAATGTTCGCTGGCGGATTAACTCCTTCGAATGGATAGAGTTACCGAAAGCATTTCTTTCCTCAATTGATTTAGAGATTATATTTTAAGAGGGGGAAAAATATTCAAGTTTTTTGAAGACATTTTCATAGAGATTTGTTTATTAAAGGTATAAATTAAATGGAGATATTTAATAGAGCTTTAAAAGAAACTAGAATTGGATTAGTTGAATTTTATGCTTAATTATTTGTTGGTTATATGATATCAATATTATATTTCTTTCAGATGATCAAGATGTTTATTTTGTATAACATTTAGATAATAATGCCATTAAATTTGGTTTAAAAACCATTAAATGTCTCCAAAATTGTTTTATTTTATTGTTTACTAATTTTACTTATTTGAAACCCACTATATACCCTTTGTGAGATTTGCCAAACTCCGTTTTTGGATTTTCTCATTTCGAAAACAGAGTGTGACTTATGCGGGTGCCTTGAAAGCGTGTTGAGAAAATACACAATAAAGCTGAGAAATAAAATAAAAAAAATCCTGCCAGTTGCAACAATATCTGCAACATGAATGACTCGTTACGCCTGACCTATGTTGGTCATGTTGTTGCTGTTTTTGCTGCTGTTGCAGTTGCAGTGGCAAATGCTTTTGCTGTTGGGCTCCAACGTTGGCTTCGGCGTCGCCGTCCTCAATTGCCTCTCTGAATGGCGTCCAATTCGATTATTCTAACATGAATTATAGTTCGTGTTCGTTGAATGGACAATTATGAATTTATCATGTTCAATTTCTGAACAGATATTTTCTGCTCTCCGAACCAGAGCTAAGCTGAGCTGAACCCACCCCTCACAGTTCTGCAGATGTATTTCACTTTGGCAATCGGCAATATTTGTAAGCCGCGCCAGAGTTTGTTTTTTTTTCGATTCCATTTTTTCCACCGCCCGTACATAATTAGTTTTTGAGCCCGAAAAACTATGAATTTGGCAATGCTGTCTCGGAGATTTATAAGCCAAGAATTGCGAAATATATAAGGCAGCTCGGAATATTGATAAATAATCCATAAAGAATTAATTTCCCCACACATTAAATCAAAATTCCCGCTTATATAAATATTTCTCTTGATAACAATTGTGCTCGATTTTTCATCGATTGATTGCATGATTCGCTTGCATCAGTCATTGTTCAAATAACATATCATACTTGGTCAATAATTTAGCGGAAAATGACAGAAAAAAGCATGAAAAGTATTTATTGTATTTAAATGCGACAACAAATATTGCAACAAATCTGGAAATGCAACTGAAATGCCGACCGGCATCCGGACCCTGCTTTGTTTTTTTGGCTTTTACGGCTTCCCAAGAGAGCCTGTCTGTGTATATATAACCGATAATATAATGTCGTAAATTCGCGGCGTGAATTAGTCATGGTGCGTGATAAATTCACTTTTATTTGTCTTTCGTGTGAGAATGTTTCCCGCGGGGCTCCGAAAAAAGGCATGTGTTCAATGTGTTCTTTGTTGCAACTTTGGTTTTACTTTTCACTGGACATTGACCCAAAGTTACATTCACCTGAGTTTACCTTTTTTCCTCCTTTTCATGTGCCCAATCCAATGTCAAAGTTTCACTTTTCTGAACCTGCAACCTGTTGCTGGGCGAATTCTCTAACTCCCGAATGGTGGTGGTGCTGCTGATTATGCAATTATTGGCAATCACTTTCAGGCCCGTTTAGACCAGCGGGCGGCCTCTGGCTTTTCGGTTTTTTTTTCTGCTTCTTCGATTTTTTCCAGCAAAAACACAAAGAAAAGGGAAATTACATAAAAGTGAGCAACTAAATTTTCGCCGGCTTTAGGAGATTTCTGCACGTTCGCAGCACGAAAGCGCGCTCAAATATTCAGACGCCGGCAAAATCGCCACGAATTGATCGCAAATGAGGGTTAGAGTTCAGTCTTTTGGCCTGGACTGAGTCGATTTTCTGAGAGCCGAGGGAAAAAAGCCCGGCTAATGGCGTTCCGCGGGCCGTATTGTTAGCAAATATTTGTGTTATAATGGCGCAAGGTTTAGCAGCTTCCAAGCGAAGGGGCTAATGATATGAGTGAACCCGTTTGGCACCGACGAATTGGGGAATTTGGAAGGTTGTAGCCCGAAACTGTGGGCTAACCTGTAAGATACTGGTAGGTGAAATTGGGGTTGAATATATAGGTTTTAGCCGAAGAAAATTAAGAATAAATGTGAAGCAATTAAACCATTAAAAACGAGGTTTATTTAGTTGTTTTTTTAACAATAGTTTTTGATGAAGAAATTATAAAAAATATGTAAAGAATTGATAATGTTTTTCTGGTTAAAATATTCTTAAGAATTTTTCAATATTTAATTACTTACTTTTAGTACAGAATTTCCTAACATTATTCTCAGCTAAAAACCAGGTTAGATCCAAGTTCTTCTTTCAGTCTTTGAAACCGCTAGAGTTTCGGGTCTCCCATTCAGTCATTCGCTTAACCCCATTTGACTTGAATGCGGTTGATGTTTATCGGTCGTTTGTGGCACGCATGCGTTAATTGTTGGATTGCGGCACAGAAACGCAACAGAAACTGTAATAGCAACACCAACGTGCAACGCCAACTAGCAACATCTGAGAGCCAAAGAGCTGCAGCAGCAGCAAAAACAAAAACAACATCCTGCGCGTGCCCCCAAAACATACAATATATCAAAATCTAACACTGGCGCTGGATATCGCGTTCGCCTGATTGCGCCCGCCCATAAATCATTCCGAGGCAGCTCTCCACTATATAGAGTGCATATAGTACACTATGCCCCGATTGTCGATTGCAATCTTCCAGGCAGAGAGACAGCACGCACGCGCGTCCAAGGATAATAAGCAGTGGGTTCCCCTAAAGGGGGGGCAACAACTTCATTAGGGGAAACGCTGGCGGAAAAGCAGCGGAAAATTCGCGCATAGAAATGATTTACGCGGTGCGACAGGCGAACAAGTCTTTGCACTCATTTCAGCAATTTGACAATTAATCAATTGCCACAAACAGCGGCAGCCACAATCGGGCATTACTCAGAACTCAGACTTTAGACTTTAGACATCAGCCAGCAAGGAGTGAAGTTTTTATTCTGACAAAGGAAATACCTGATAAATATTATTCCGACAAACGAAATACCTTATAATAATTATTAGAGGAAATTTAGCTAAGGAATAAATTATATAGTTAATTCAATAAGAATATTCATTCTGTTTTTCTTAAATATATATTTAAATAATTCCCTTTCAGCTGACACAAACTCCTTAAAAAAGCTTAAATACCTCGCCACCTTAAAGGGTAACCATTCGATCCAAAGTTGTCGCTTTTGAGGTCAAATGCTTGCCAAGATTTTTGCATTGTTTTTATTATTATATATATAGTTTTTTTTTAGAGTTTGCTCTGTGGCTCAGTTGTTCAACTGTTCAGTTATTCAACTTCTCAATAGTTCAGCCACTCAGCTAGTGGCTTTTGTGTCGAGTTCGGGTTCAGAACGTGCGGGTGCTTTAGCCACATAAAAATAGAAAACTCGTAGAAATAAAAAATTGCCGATCTATCTAACCATCGATCGATGCCGAGTGTGCCATGTGTGTGTGTGTCTGCTAAGTGACATGTGACATATTGTCAACGCATTGCCTGACGATCATTTGCATAAATTCCGATTGGGTTTCTGTTGCAGCAGCAGCAGCAGCAACTGCGACTCCAACTGCATGGAACTGCAAGCGACTGAGGCGCGAGCAACAATTGTGTTGACAAACATTGTTGCTACACATGCAACGCGTCGCGTCTGAAATGAGTGACAAAAATGTTGCCGGCACTACAAAATGGCTAATTGTGTAAGCATGGTAAATGCGGTAAATGTTATTTTTCGGTTTGCATATGTCGGCGACTAATCAGCAATTGTTGTCGCTGTCAGTCGTGCGGGTGAACTGCCAAGCACACGCAAATAAATACAAAAATTGTGAAGGTTTTTTAATGCCAAGAAAACTTAGATTAACATATTCTAAGAAATCTAAGCATTTAAGGAAATTTAAATATTGATTTATTACTAGTATTTATTTTTCACATTATATTTATTTATTATCCATATATTTCTATATAAAAACTCTCCTACAATTTCCCAACTGTAAAAACAGCTTCAAATGTCTGATAATGCCTTATGAATGTGGTAAGGTGTCGACGGTCAAAATGTTTTATATTAAATTTCCTAAAATTATTAAAGCAACTAACCCCCCAAAGACCCCAACACATGTTGCAGTCACCTCGACACACACACACACACACAAACCAAAAGGAGAAGAAAACCCCAGCGAAGAAGTAGTTGAAAATGTTTTTTATGTTTGCTGCCAAATAAATTGTTGGTATTTATGTTTTTCGCTGTGTGTGAATAATTTAATTTCAATGGCCAAAACGTGACCAATTTGGTTTATTTACACGTATAGCTCGTATAAACTGAATGCAGTTTGGTGCAGCAGCGCATTGTTTATGTCGCTGACGGGGGAGTTATAAAGTGAGTTTCTGGAGGACTTTCTCTGCCATTTCTCAAATAGCCGCCCACGAAAATAGTAAATGAAGCCATTAACATGCCGTAAATGGAGAGCACGCACTGCAAACCAATCACCTAGTGGATGCCAGGCTCAATTTTATGTCTTTATCCAGGTGGAAGACCCGAGGAGCTAAGGCTGAGCCACCCACCGAACCACTAAAACACAGTGGTTTGAAAGGATAACAATTGGGGATGTATAGAGCATAGAATTTCCAACAGGTTCAAGGTTTAAAAAGGTCAACAAATAGTTACTGATCAAGAAGTGACTTAATCCCTTTTAAAAGTTTTCAGTACAAAGTTTAGGCTGAAAGAAGCATTTAATTTAAATTAATTTCATTCTTGAAGTTCTTTATTTTTATTATAATTTTTCCCTACCACTGTGCCCCATGTTGCGTAAACATGTTGGCAACAAATTACGAGCAACAGCAACACCTTCTATGGCTTGTTCGCTGGTTGTTGTGGCTGTGTTGCACGTGCAACAGGCAACCGGCGACGGGCAACATCAACTTTTAAGCGGAGGAGCGATACTGCATTTGCATTTTAAGTGAATTCTCTTCATTTGGATTTGGGCCGGCTCTCGGAACGAACACGTGCCAATTAGCAGCAGCAATTTGGCCAAATTGCAATATGTTGTTAGCTGTTTGCCACAGTTGCTGGCTGCACTCTTTATGAAGTTGTCGCCAGAGCAGGCGGCAATCGGGTTCTGAAAAGGAATTTATGGCCCCTCAACAAGGGGCTAATAAAAAAGAAGGAAATTGCAACCATTTAGGGTGAATTAATTCCAAATTAATTTGTTTTACTTATAAGCTTAAAATGATATATTTCAAATTTATATTTATTTAAATGTAGCCTTCCTTAATATCATTTACGACTTTTGCAATACTTTGACTTCGGGCACCTGCCTTTCTTAAATTGACAAAAATCTCGTGATCGGCGGCGACTGCTCTCTGAACCCCATTCCCCCTAATGGATATATAAATTGATATTATGCTGAAAATAATTATGCAACTGCGGCTTAATATCGCGCAAAATCAATAAACTTTTATGCACGAGCCGGATTTGAAGCTAAAACTGAAAACTTCACCTGGAGCCTAAGCATTTTCCATTTTCCATTTCGATATTCCAATATTTCAATATTTCGCAGCGGCTGCTGAGTGCAATTTGCACCAAAAGCACCAAAAAGGAGACCTGGTGCGGTGTCAGTGTGCCGCCACCCATCACCCACCGGCTTTTCGTTCGATGGGTTCAGTGGGTCAGCAGCGTCACGTTTGCGAGCCACTCTGCGGATAGCCAAGAAATCCACAAGGAACCAGTTGCTGCTGCGGGCTCGTCGCGAACCAATTTCGGTTTCGTTTGCAATTTCGCTATCGTTTCAAGGAAAATTGCAAGGAAGCCGAGAAGATGGGAAGGGTTCGGGGGTGTCGAGGAAATCGAGAAAAATCAAGAAAAAAGAGTCTCTGCATATCTGAGGCAATCAATCATTAGACGCAATCATTGGGCCACATTAACTCGCCACTGCGATATTGAAAACTAATGTGCAACGCCCACTGGACAGTGGATAAAATACACAGGGGAAAAGTCTGGATATATTTTTACATTTTTAAAAAGTATTTCAAGGTTTTCTAGGCTTTAATATTATACTTTTCAAGAATTAACAGCTCCTCTCCAATTTCATAAAGTATTAAGTACCCTATTTACTATTATTATTTCTTGTCTTAAAATTTTATTTTTCGTTTTGTGCGGTGGCCCAGTGGTTCGGTGGCTCAATGCCTCGTTAGCGGGATTAGCAATTACCCAAAAATGGCAGGCAAGGAGACGCAGGAGGCGACGGCTGCAGACTGCTGAATTGTCAGTCATTTTGTCAGCCGCTTAATTGCAGCTGGCAATTCGAATAAAACTGGCAATCGGCTAAATGCAACACCAAAAGCAACAGCAACTGGAAATGCATTTGCAACTGGCAGCCAAAGCCAAACAATGACACTGAAACGTTGGCGTCGGCGTGCTGTATGAGTCACATTTTGAGCTTGTTGAGCTGCCTTTTTGCCTTTGCTGGTGGCTAATCAGGAAGCTGGCGAACCTATCAGCTACTCGTACTCGATGGAGGCTGTCCAAGATCCGGCAGCAGTTGAAGCACTCCAAGAAATTAAGGGATAATGCTGATAAATCATAAAAGAAATCATAGAAATTTAGTATTTGCTATGGGAAAGCAACATAAAAATATATTTTTTTACAACCAGAAAACTGCAAGGATATAAAATAATGCCTTAAAGAAGCTTCCAGAATCTCTGAATATTTATTTAATAATTTATTTATTTATTTATGGCTAGGTTCTATTTATCCTTCTATTCCTCGTTCCTAAGAGTTTTCTCAGAGTGTCGTAATGCCCCCATGTTTTCGCAGCCTGCGATCTTAGCGAAATCCTTGACATAATGACCCCTTTTAGCGCTGGCCGCGATAACAATGGACGGCCTGGGACGGGACTGCCACTGCCACTGCCCGGAAAATGCCAAACGAGCTCGATCCGCTGGCCAGACAATGACGTCTAATTAGTTGCACTGGGAAACCCAAGCAGGCAACGGACAACCCAACTAACGGACAGCAGCAGCATGCAACACGTGCAGCAGGGGCGCAGGAGGATCGTGCAATCGAGGCAGCTACTGTGGATGCATGTTGCTGATGTTGCTGCCAGCTTGCTCCCTGCAATGTTGCTGCTGTGCAAAATGTAATTCAATCATGCGGCTATGAGCAACAGCAACATGCAGCATTTGCAGCATGTAAGTTGCATAATCGCCGGGGGTTGAGGAGGAGCAGTATCGAGGATTGCATGTGAGCCGACGCACGTTGCTCACCCCTCGAGGGAGGTCAACCAGCAGCTTGCAACAAAGCACTTTCGTTACCAGAAGATCTGCACTTGCATAGATTTTTAAAGGCTTTCTTTTAAGCTATTTTTAATACCAGGAATATATATAATTTCCCTCCCAAAGTGCTTGAAAGTTTTGTTCAGTGTAAAGGAAATCACCTTTTTGGTTTAACCAGCTCATTCCCCCAGCTCCTTGGGGGAATTTTAAATGGTTAAATGCCTGCCAGATTAACTACTCATCCTGGTTGAGTTTTCCACACACATTTTAAGTGCAGGAAATTCTAATTATTTGCTGGGATTAACTGGCTTGATTGCCTGACCTCGATTCGCAGGCATCTCTCTCTCATGTAAATGTCCTCGCTTTTTCCCAGCTGCATTATTAGCCTCATTAAACAAGAATTTAGCCGCGAGATACGGAATAGGAGAGCGTTTCCTATATTTTTTTGGCTTATTAGAACCGCTGAATTATGGCAGGCAGCGGCTGCTGCTGCACTCTCCCATTGCTATTTTTCTATTTTCCTAGACAGGCCCAAACCATATCCACCCACACACAATGCCGGTCCGAAAATGAAAATGTTCATTAGATTTGCAACGGTTTTCACAGCGCAACATGTAATAAGTTTTGTCTCAATTTAATGCCCTCAGTCTGATGAAGGGTACTTGTATTTTTTAAGGAAGTTGGAAGATAATAAGGGGAAATATGAGATGAAAGGTTTTAAATGGAAATTTTGCAGTCATGTTTATAATATATTATTAAATATTTTATTCGTTTTAAAAGTCCAAGAAGGCTTTCGATAAGTATACGCAGCATGGAACAAGACATTGATTTTGTTCTGAGATGTTACTTTTTATTTATAAAAGAAATTAAGTTAAAGTAAATTTTATGTTACCTAAAAAATAGTGCTAAAAGGATATTCACTCCTTAGCAATTCCTAAAGAGTATCTCACAATCACTTAACCCGATCCCCCGCCACATTGTTTCTTCTCAGCAGTTTTGTGGCACCCTGGCAGCAGCCTGGCAAAGACAATGATTATGTGTCAATATGCAAAAGGCGATTTACACGCAAGTTAAAGCAACTAAATTGTATAATAAAAAACATTTTATTATTGAGCCAGCCGGGGCAGCAGTGGGTCCGCCAGAGAGCCGCCGGCCAAACAAATTGAGTGCCATGAAGGCAATAAATGGCCTGGCTGTGGCCGGGCCAAAACCGGGTTCTAAGCAAAACGCACCTTAGTTGCAGCTCCGCCACAACGCACAATGCACTGTGAATGAGTCACTAGATAAAAAAAAACAAAAACACAAAATAAAGTTAAGTAAAAAACACTTTGGGTGCACAGAACGACACCAAACAATTGTCAAAGCCTTTTTGCGGCCACTGACAGACCTGACTTTATGGGTCAACGTGGCGTATAATTAATACACTTGGGCAACTTCCATTTGCCATTAGAGAGCCACTGCAATTTGTAGTACGATGATGGCCATAATTAGCATCGCCTTTTTTCTGCCGATCCGTTGATAATTGCCATAACCTTGCCATCATTTCCTGACATTGATCGATTTGGCCAAGTCGCGTGTGTTATTTGTTTTCCTCCTCTGCATATAATTGATTTTTGTTTTCAATTTTCTTGGGGTTTCTTTTGCCTTATATTTATTTGTATTTTGTGTTATTTTTTTGGGAAGTCATGCTGCGAGGAAGTACTAGACAATTGCTGACCCGATTGAATAATTGCAATTGATTCGCTCGATCGGTCGATCGATCGATTTGAGAGCAGAAACAATCGCGGAACTGGTTCAAGGCAAGGATCTTTTGAAGTCACCCACCATGGCACTGGGAAGTGATTCATTTGCAGATCGAATCATGGGAGTCTGACGTCAGCCAATTGTTTGATTTAATGCCACTGCCACTGCAATTGCTTCTCACCAGATTCTGGCTTACAAGGCACTGGGAGAAATAGGGTCAAAAAACCCTATATTCCAGTGGAAAATTGAGATAATTTAATTTTTATGTTAATGAGTTTAAAAGAAATAATTTAAGACTAATAATAAATGTTTTTAAGAGGGGGAATATATTGAATTTTTAATAAATAAATTATAATTTATACCTTTAATAATTTAAAATATATTTTTTATAAAACTTAAACCTATTTAAGCAAGATTGCTTCTTGATGCGAGAATTACTGTGAGAATATTTTCTCTCAGTGTTCCCCTTGCAGTTTCTATTTTTGTCTTCGGGTTAACATTTGTCATTTGGCCAAGACACACACACACACTCCGAGGGAGAACACACACCTTAGGAGCTGCAGAGCTGCGGTTATGGGCACCCACTCGCTGGCCAGAGATTCCCATGGCTTGAATGACACTTCTGCAGAGCGCGGCTTCCGCTTGGCCAAAACGGAGTCTGGCTTTTGGCCAAACCTGACCAAATTTGGCAAACAGATAAAATGGCCCGATGGCAGCTGATGATGGCGCCCGCGCATGCGTGCAGATCTTGAGGCTGCACTGCCTCATCATCATTTATTTTATTTTAATTGTAAATTGTGAATTGTGAATTGCGGGGCTCCCATTTGTTGTGTTCTTTTGGCCAATGTGTGTGTGTGTGTGTGTGTGGTTGTGGCTCGGTTTGTGCATGTCGCTGTGCAGATTACAACAATCGAATAAATAAAACGACGGCAGCTTGTTCTCCCATACTTTATTTTTTTCGTTATTATTTATTTGCCATTTTTTTTTTGCTGGGCAAATCTTTAATGAATCTCTGCACAGGTCTCGCGGCACTGTTGCTGTTTTTCGGTTGCGTGTGGGCCTCAAATCGTTTTTATTATTATTGTGCTTGTCGTGTAATTTAATTTATGAATTTGAGCCTGTATTTTTGGTGTGTGTACTTCGTTGGCTGCATAATTTTCTAATGCTGACAAATGGGATTTGGATTTATGGCTTTTTGTCGCCAGTTGCACGTAGGTGTTGTATGTTGTGTGTTTGTGGCTTGTTTGATTGAAGATGTCGCAAGCAGCGACCTCGAAACGAACATGGACAATTGCAGTTGCAGTTGGGTTTAACTTCGAGTTGAAGTTGGAGTCGGGGTTGCAAAATTATTGTTTGGACACTGGCGAAAAGTGGAGCATTTATGGGTGAATGTAACCAGAGACTTTGATGTTGTTTACAATTCGGTCAGTTGGAGAATAGAGTTGATGCAGGCAGAGAAACGAACTAAAAAAAGTCAAGGAAATTAATTTATTTAAAATATTTTCTGCATAAAAATTTTTTATAGAAATTATAATAACTTGAAAAGAGATCTTAAGATTATTGTCAAAGTCGAGCGGAAGGTCTGCATTTACATCGCTTTCTAGGAGTCCCAGCATCATCATCATATCATCTCATAAATGATCTAAAAATGCAGCATAAATTCCAATAAATGAAGATTATATGCTGAAGGATCTCTTTTGTCCTTAAGATTTTGTTAACTTTAAAACTCCTGTTCAAAATTTTTTACAAAAAATAGAAGAAAATATCCCAGTTAAAGTTTAAACAATGCAATTTCCAATAAATAGCTACGATCTATATAATACAAATACCTTTTCTTTATATATAAATTCTCCTATAATCCCCTACAATTTTTCTCTCTCTGCAACTACGACTTTTAACCGAATTTTCGAACAAATTACCATATTGTCGATGGCTATCATAACGAGTCTCAGCACAATGTATGCCGCCATATAACCCCTGTATAAAAAATAAAAGGAAAATAATAAAAATAACCCCATCCCCCCCGTTACCCCGCATCCAACTGCGATTTACTTTGTGTGCCATTTGTGCCGACCGACTCCCGTTCTAATCTAAACTCATTATAATTAAATAAGTCACGAGTTTTGAATTTTAATTTGGCTTTCTTGGCATTGCCCTGACAGACAAAATCAGCTACCAGTCAATGGCATGTTTCGCGGTGTTCCCTCTTTCTGCTTGGCTTTGTTTTGGTTTAGGTTTTCTTTTTGGCCAATTTTATCAGAATCGCACAAGCCAAGGTCTAAGCCACCAGAAACTTAATTATATTGCACGGCCAGCAACTCGGCAGAATCTTAAAATTTGCACTTTAGGCCAGGCGCGCACAAATTGCCTTAAAAACGAAAATAAGCCAAATTAGCAGCAGCAGCAGACTGCTGGCTGATGGTGGTGGTGGTGGAGCTGCTTTTCACTGCATTTGCTACTGATTTAGATTTAGACTCGGATTTCGATTTCTTTGAAAAAAAAAAAAAAAAAAACTAGCAGAAGAAGTCAAGGTCCCAAGAGCGAAGGTGTTGAAATGTTGCTGCTGCCGCCTGATCTTGGTGTTGCTAGTTGCTGGTTGTGTGGCGTGTTTGATTTACGACTGATGCCTCGCTGGAAGCTGGGCTTGAAAATTACTTTGAAATTGGCCAGAAAGGAATGAGGCAAGCTCGAGAATTGGGCCCAGGTTAAGGCAGCTTTTTTTCTATCGATTTTTGCTGCTGCTGCTGCCGCCAGAGGTTGCAAGTTGCTAGTTTCTGGCTGCCGCTGCTGCTGCTGCTGCTGCTGCTGCTGCATTGTTGTGTCGATTTTGTGCGGCATTATGCAACTCACGACAATGACAATTCACGGCAGGACCTTTGACGACCTACAAGCGTGTTCCAACTGCTCCTCACACTTATTTTCATTTTCATTTGAGTTTCGTTTTTATTTTAATACCTTGGAGAGAGAGAAGTAACATGGATTTAAAGTTATTTTGGGGAAATTTATAATAAATATTAATCAAAGAATTCTAAATGGTTTATGGCCTTATTTATAGCACTTATAAATTTTAATAAACCCATTGAACATCCCTTCAAAAGCAATGAGTATCCAAATAGTCGACTTTCGCCTTTTTTCCTGCCTTTGAAGAAGCCAGTCATTGGATTTCTGGGCTCTGCTCGTATGACAAATCGATTTACATAGCACAGTGTGGGCTTTTCATTAGGTTTGGCTTTGGATTGCGGCCAATTAGGTTCGCGTTTCGTAGCCCCTCCGAAAATGTCAGGCCTTGTAGTAGTAGGCCGTGGCCCAGACATCTCAGCAGCTGTCATCGAAATATTTCGTTTCTAGTTCATTTGATTTTTACTGCTTCTCGCATTGTGTAAGTGAAAAATCCTTTAAGAAAATCAATAAAAAAAACTACAATTTCAATTGAATCCGTAGAAAATCTTATACCTTGAGCGATGGCCCACAACGGTTTCTGTAGCAACGCGCAGATCATAAAATCCATCAAGAAAAAACTTAAGAATACGGGTGTGTTCCTAGTCACGCCCGAGCAGTTGTTCCTGGAGGAGTTCCTAATTTTTCTCGAGGAGACTTCTGGCGTCAATGGACACACTTCGCCGGTTATCATTGAGAAGGGCAAACAGAAGTACTATAATTTAAAGATGGCCGAGAGGATGCGATATATAAAGTTGGCTCAGGAAATTAATGCTTGGGCTTCCACCAACCAAGCGAATTAATTTGATGGAGGCGGCAATTTAATAAAGTCTCTCAATGTCAGGGAATTCAAAAAATATAAATTATACGTTTTTTTTTTATTAAAATAATTTATATAAAAAGGAAAGTGGTTGCAGAATATTCTCATTCTCCAGAGTGTAGAGAGTTTCTTCTAGTAGGCATTGATCCAGACATCAATTTTCTGCTTTTCAACTTGGTTGCCTTGAGCTATATTTCGTATTGTATTACTCAAAACTTCCTGCAGTGAAATTCATCTACCTAAAACTCTAAAATTTTGAATAAACCCTCAAAATATAAACACCTCGAGGCGATGGCCCATAGCGGTTTCTGTACCAACGAGCAGATAATTAAATCCATTAAAAAGAGATTCAAGAATGTGGCTTTTTTTCTGGCCTCTCCCGAGATTTTGTTCCTGGAGGAGTTCTATATGTTTCTCGAGGAGTCCGCCGCAATCGATGGACTTTCCGCCTCGTCCATTATGAAGAGCGGCAAACAGATGTACAAGGATCTCCCGATGTCCGACAAGATGCGGTACGTGAAGCTGGCTCAGGAATTCAATGGTCTGGCTTTCGATGAATAACCGAATCGCAAAATATTAAGGAATGTCTTTAAAAAATAAAGGTTCACTGTAACCGTTCGTTCTCTTATTAAAATCAATTTATAGTACAGTGAAAGTGGTTGTTCTCGAGACAGTTTAGATCTCGTGATCAAACGATTTGCTATGATTGACAACCCAGCGATAAGTACCGGATCAGCTATATATAGTATGCCTCAGCAGAGACACAGAGGGAGCGTAAGCCGGCAGCTGGGACCAGGCTTAAGGCAGCGACGTGTTGGCCATGTCCAAAGTGTCGAGGTGTCCGCGGCCCTATTAAAAACTGGCATTCGGAATGATTTATATAATGGTGATGCCAGACACCAGATAGACCCCCTATGCCAGAACATATAGCCTTATATTCAATATCCAATTCAATAAATGCAGGGAGACGGAGTGGTGGTAACCATTGTCCAGAGTGGGCCTGTCAGCAGCAATTTGACATTTTCGTTGTCACCTTTTATTTTTTGTGTGCCCGACATTTTACACACAACATAAATTAGAAATTTGCCTGGGACAATGACGCGCGACATGATTGCAAATAAAATTAATAAATAAATATATACGAGTAAATAAATACTAAGAGTAATACAGAGTGCAACGGCAATTAGCTGGCGAACAAATTGAGTTAAATTAAGTGCATTCCCGGCACTTAGAGCGCAACAATGTCGCCACAATCATTTCAACAATTTCAATATGACTTTTTCCCCAACACCACATACCCAGAGCTGTGCCGCAATTAAAAATCGGTTTTGGCCGCTGCTCCACAGCCGTCGGCTCTCTGAAATGCCTTAATAAAATGTTAATAACTTAATCAATATGCCATAAATATAGCCGCTGCAACAAAGGCTTCGAAGGAGCAGGGAAAAAATTATAAAAATAAATTCTCGAAACTCGTTTGCTGCATGCGATTACATACGTCGACAATCGACCATCGATCGGCCGGAGATCGCATGAATTTCAAAATCGTCGACACACAGCTGTGACGAATCTCTCTCTTGTGGCCCGGAAAAGGGGGCGGCATGTGAGAGGGCGGACCTGAGAGCTGAAAAGCCCAGAGCTGAAAGGCAAAGAGCTGCAATTACCACCGCAGCTCGCTGCTCGCTTTTCACTTTTCAATCGCCTTGCCACTAATTTGACAGCCGGCGAGCAATCGCCATCACTCCTCCAGCTAGCAGAGCTCCACATTGCCTCGGATCCAGATGCAGAGCCCCTGACAAAGTGTCGTGGATAGCCATATACACATATGTTGATATAGCCCCAGAGATATCCAGCCACAGAAGGCTGCCACAGTGGGACTTGAGTGGTCTTAAAGTCAACAAAATAATAATAAATGAAATAAATAATAGTAGGCTACTATCCAAAGTCAGTATTTAATTTGGCAACCATAATACTCCATAGAAAGCATACTTTTTAGACCCACAAAAACACATCCTTCACGCTTCAAGAAATATAAATAATTCACCATGCTGCGTATTCCTGGAATGCCCCTTCTTCCGGGCACACTCTTTCGCGATGTGAGTTCTAAATTCTTCATAAAATATAATTATAATAAATTGAATTTAATATCTTTTCTCTCTTTTTAGGTCTCCAAGAGCCATCACCCCCGGCCCCAGTCCTTGATGAACTTCCATGGACTCAGCATGCTGAACGATCGCCTGCAGCCTGCTCCTGTGGACACGAGCGGCTTGGCGGTGGACATAAGCTGCCCGCCTGTTGGCGCAGCTTCCGTCTATCCGCCGCGCTCGGGTCCCCGGATGCCGCCTTGGCTGGCATACGACAAGCAGGTTCTGTGTTTCCGTGGCTACTTCAAGCAGACACTGCAGGAGGTCTTTCATGCCCCCTATCTGGTGCGGAAGGTCAAGATCTATTACTATCTAGAGGATGGCACCATAGAGATCTTCGAGCCGCGGGTGGACAATTCGGGGATTGTGCAGGGCAGCCTGGTGCATCGGCAGCGAGTGCCAAAGGCACCGCCATGCGACAATGAATTTATGTCCTTGATCGATCTAAATGTGGATATGACTGTACAAATATTCGATAGGCAATATCATATCACGGACTGCGATCAGTTTACCAGACATTTTTTGAACAAGCGCGGCATAACGGTGCCCGATCCAGTCCAGTCGCCATGGTAAGTCTTAATATATATATATTATAAAATATATTTAATCATGATTTGTTTGTCTTAAGTGATCCCACGGAGACGATGCGAGACCGGGCAAAAAATCAGACTCACAGCTCGATGCCGAAATGCCATCCGTTTGCCCAGTTTCTCAAATACGATCGGCAGATATTAAAGTTTCAAGGATATTGGGATGATCGAACCGAGTTTGGCGATGTCCGAAAGCTGGAACTGTGTTACTATTTGGCCGACGATACGATGGAAATCAAGGAGGCTCATGTTCGAAATTCTGGCCGAGATGGACCCACGGTTTTTCTAAAACGAAACCGTTTACAAAGAGTGAGTAAACATACTTATAAACCCATACAAAAATCTAAAAAAAAATTTCCCTTAATTCCTGTAGGAATTCGATGGACTTCCCTTGCCGGGCCAGTCAACGCCACAGACGCTGCTCAACGTTTTGGGCACCAATATGCGCAATGTACGCTACTGCGTGGATCCCTTAAATACAGGCCATAAGGATGTACTCTACTACAGCGATCGTGATCTGCAAATCGGAAGCGTGATTAATGTCTATGGTCGGGCGGTGGTCATAACCGAGCTAGATCCCTTCACACAGCAATATTACCGCGAACGCTATGGCATTCATGATTTTACGCCGCTCCTCGTTCCCACCAGATCCGACGATTGTGCGGAGATCAAGTCGGGCGAGCGCCAGTTGCCGCCGTTCAATGGCTGGGGCAGCTACGAGGATTCCGTGGGCAATTGCATATCTGTGGAGCCGAAGCCACCCCGGTCGGACTTCAAGAAGTTCATCAAGTTCGATCGCTATGTCCTGCGATTCGGCGCCAAGATGCTCTCGACCATCAAGGCGAACTGTGAGCGGATATTCGTTATTAGCTACTATTTGAGTGACGATACGCTGCAGATCCAGGAGATAGCTGTGCGCAACTCGGGCTTCCTGGGCGGTCAGTTCCTGCGGCGCACTCGGCTCGAGTTGCCCGGCCAGGAGAGATTCTCGTGCAAGGAGCCCCAGTACTACATGCCGTGGAACTTCTTCATTGGCTCCACCATAATGCTGAGCGACTTTATCTTCCACGTTGTCTCGGCGGATGAGTACACGCTGATGTTTATGGAACACCACCCGGATCAGTATCCCCGCGCCAATGTTCCCATTATCATGGACAAGGTGCGCACTGCCTTGCAGGACCGAATGGTTGAGTTTGTTGGGAATTGTGTGCCCGATTGCACTGATTTGGAGAAGAAGGAGGACGTTTTTGTCAGCTTTGAGAGCTTTAAGGGAGCCTTGATTGCCATAATGGGCAATTCGATTAGTGATCACGAGGTCATCACTCTCTGTCGCCACTTTTCGGCCGAGAAGGCCCCGCCCAATGCCTGCAAGAGGGCCGAGGTCCAGGCAGCAGCTCACCTAGAGATCAAGCGTGCCTTGTGGAATGGTCGAGAGGACCTGATGGAGCACTTCCATCACATTAACCCCATGAACCAACCCTTCATGCCCGAGCACAAGGTCCGATCGGCGATTCGGGGCTGTCGCCTGCCCTTCTCCCTGGAGCTAATCGACAATATTATATCGATTTTGAATCGCAACGAGTGCGATGATATCGAGGTCTGTGATCTGATGAACTTCATAGACGTTTCCTGCGGCAAGGGCTGCAGCATGGTGCCGGTGAACCTTGCCTTTGAGCTCTGCCCGAAGATTCCATTCCTGCACCTGGGTCGCGTGGTGAACTTTGCCTGTTTCCTGCGCCAATTGAAGCTTCCTTTGAATTTGCCTTCGACAGGTGAAGGTGAAAAGGATGTCATAGGCGATGTGATGATAATGCCGCCGACAGTGGAAGAAGAGAGTCCGGTACAGAAGCATAGCTAATAGGTAATAGCAGCTTCTTCGATTGTATTAATCTTTTTTTTGGAATTAAAAACGAAAAAATTAATGGATAAAATGAAAAAAATTATGAATATATGTAAGCATATATCTGTTTTCAGAGTTTTCAACAAAGCAAACTCAAATTAAATATTGAAAAAAGGAAAGAAAAGAATGCCAGGTATTATATAAAATATATAAAATTCATTTTAGTCAAATTTAACATTAAAAATTATTAAATTTTATCTCTTCTAGATTTACTCTGGCTTGTCCCACAGTGCGTATGATGAATTCTCTGGCTCGTGTGACAAAAAGACAACTGCCGTCTCTGCTTCAACTGACTCCCTGCCCCGGACTCTAGTCTTTTTTGAGCTCCAGATAGACAGCTATCGATCAGCTGCACAGCTTGGCCTGCAACTCCGTCCCCGTCTCCGACTGCGACTTCTCAGCGGGCTTAATAATAAAAGCCCGCCACTTAGCCGGCAGTTGGCTTTAATTTATGCAGTGCAGCTCGGGGGGCATGTGGCTTAGGCTTTTGCTTTTGCCTCAGCTTTGGCTTTTGCGTTTTGAGATGCGTGCCAGAGATAAAAGTAATTTGCTTGATTTAATTTTAGTCGGCAGCACACGAGGCAGTCACAGCCTCCTCCTCCTCCTCCTGAGTGGCAGTAGTAGTAGTAGCATCCTGTTTGTGGCGTTCATTTTTTAGTTTTTAATTAGGCGAGTGCAACAAATTTTTGTGCCAGCAAAGTTTCATGTTGCAAAATGTCTAGCAGCCGCTCATGTAAGTGGCAAATGGCCCACCGCCCCCAAAAAAAGCAAAAATCAAGCAAAAGGAGAAAAACTATAAGAAAAAAGACAGGGACACCGTAGAAGAAGGAGGCCAGCTATGTTCAGGCCACTTCTAAAGTGGCTAATTGTGTTAGAGCATAATTTACACGTTGTGTTTTCGGTTGCCCCGAACAAGGCGCTGGACATGTGCCTGCCACAAGCAGCAGCAGCTACCACTTGAGATACTTGGCTGCCGTTGCTGCAACAACGCTTTCAGGCTTAAAACAGCTTTTTTTGTTAAGCAGGACAGCATTAAGAGCTTCTTACTAAACGAATTTCCAGTTATAGTTACAGAAAACTGACACTTACAGGGGAGAAAGAGAACAGAAGGCCGTTGATTATTTTTTACGAAATAAATAAAAGTTAGGGAATTAGAGGAAGGACCATTAAATATAACCAGAAGCTGGTACACAGCAATAAAATAATAAAATGTATTTAGTTTTTATTTTTTAATAGGATTTTATATATTAGAAAGAACTTATTTGTTATTCAAACTTTGGCTTTTCAAAGTGAACTTTATTTTTTATTTGATTTAATATTCAAATCATTTGCTTTCAAGCAAGAAAACCCATTTAAATTGCAAAAACCCTCACTCAGTCTATTTCTTTATTTCCTTATGACTTTCGGGGAAATACAACATATTAACAATTCTCCTTTCCCAACGCTGACTCAGATCTGTCCGAAAGAGTGATATCTTTATTGTTAGCTCCCGTTTTTAGAGGTCTTCATACGCACCTCAATATATATAGTAGTATGTTATCGGAACATCGGACATCGGAGCGTGGGAATCGAATTAAAGTTGACGCGACACTCGCCGCAGCTGGGCCATTTGATTAAACGCCTCGTTTTATTCAATATTTAATATGTGAAATTATTGACAGTCGATTGGGCAATGCAAACAGCGGCTGCGGCTGCGACTGACATATTCTGGTCTGGGGAGGGAGAGATATCTGCGCGGTCCGGTCAATATCAAAATTTAAATATCAATATTTACGCAGCAATTATGCAAATTAAGCTGAGCCGCGGATCGCCTGGGTACTGGATCGGTCTGCCATGACGAAACGTCGTTGGCATCTCGAAAAGTATATCTCCCAGTCGGAGTTGGAGTCGAAGTTTTTGGGTCTCAATTTCAGTTGGAGTCTGGGCCCCTGGCTTATCTCTTGAAGAGATTGCATTTGCCATGGCATTCGACTTAATTGTTCTAATTACATGCAGCCTTAAGCTCGTGGGAACAACATGAATGCGTATGCCACAGTCAGCTATATACATATTTATTTGTATTTTTACTTATATTTAATTTGGTTTTTTTATAGAGGTTTTCCATGGCGGCACACGCACAGCTTGACACCTGCAGCCAAACTGCGGGCTTAAGGCCTTTTCATGGCGCCAACTTGGCCTAAGATGGAGTGTTATGGGGCTTAGGAGAGGCCACCAAGTCTCGATTCTTCACTTCTGGTCTTCTGGCCTTTTGTCAGCGACTTCCCGCTGTTGTCAACTCCTTAAATGTCAACTCCAGTTGGCTTTTGGTCTGTGGAGTGTCATCATCTTCTGCTCGATGGCAGTAATTAAGTTTGAAGACTTCAATTTGTCAGATAAATGGAACCCCTGGCAAGGAAAATTGTAGCTTTTTCCAGCTTAAATTAGGAAGTTATATCTTCAGTTTACTAATTATAATGACCAAAAGATCTTTCTCTTAATCAGCTGTTATAATGAGCTTGAAAGTTAGTTACCTGCTCACCTCTGGTCATTATATATGCATATTCTGAACCCTCTTAGAGTGTTCCTGATCCGCTTACCTCCCCAAGATCCCCCTTTTGTGTTATCTACTTGTTCCTTTTTGTGGCTGCCTGTTTCATAAGTGACAAATTTATGGCGCGTGTGTTGCAAACCACATAATTTGTCTGAGTTTTGAGCAAAGCCAAGGACCCTCCTCTGCGGTCATTGGATACATCCCGAAACTCACAAAAAAAAAATCACTAAATTTATGCGCAACGCCCTCGCGCCAAATTAATGGATGCTTATTAATTTATAGCTATTTAAATGATCTCGAGGATTGCGGCATTCCAAGGCCCGCTCTGTCGTTCTAATGAAGTCGGATCTGTCGCGTGTGGTGCCTGGAAGGCCCAAGGAGGTGTATTTAATTTACACCTGAAACCGAAACCAAAAAAGCCACAAAACCCACCGAAAGAAGGCGATCTTGAACCTGGAGCTTGGGGACTCTGCCAAATAAATTAGCATCATGGGGTGAGGTCGGAGTCACAAAAATTAAAACATTTTTCGCTTTTATTTCGGCGTAGTTTGAAAAATGAAAGTGTTTGCTTTGGTTTCTTTTCGTTTCGGGCCGAGGCCTGGAGCTTGTGGCATTGACTGGCCATAAATAAAAGTCCAGTCGCTGTCCAGTGCCAGTCCAGCATTCGGTATCCAGCTCATCGCCCGAGCTGGAGGTTCCAACTTCGATCTCACTGTGTGGTCAGCCTTTCTATGACTAAGCCCGCACAGCTGGCCAGCTTGAGCTCAAGCTCCGGCCTGGACTGGAGCTGGGAACAGCGATTGCATCGCTCTTTCTCCGCCGTTTGGAAATTACTATTATAGTTTTATGTGCTATTATTTGGGCATCACCCAGCCAGAGCACAACAAAAGCAAACGCCAGCCCCCGCAGCGAATAAGGCCGCAGATCCCCGAGACACACATGAAGCTGACCGTTCAGAGGAGAATCGGAGATCGAAGACCAAGAGGGTCGATCGAGTGCCGACTTTTGCATAATCGAAGGGGACACTCGAAGAAATGGAATCTGATAAACAAATTACTTAAAAGAGGCAATTACACAGCTTTAAAACATTTTAATAATAGTAATTCTTGTTAGAATTTTAATTCTTAGGGTTCTTGCTAAAAATATTCATATACATTTTATTCTAATTATAAAACATTTCTTCAAGTGCCTAAAAACTTTAACCAGTCGACAGCGCGGCATCTTGATTAGCATTCGCAGTCCGAACAGTCCAAAAACGAAGTTGGCATCGATTTGCGTCTTGGAGCCCGTGGGGTGGTGGCAAGATTCTTCGGCGCCAAACGCAGCCAGACAGATAGACAGATAGATCGATCGCCGTGGCGGCATTTCTCCGAGTGTAACTGTTTCATATCAGCTGCCAAATCGCCAAAACAAAAGCAATGGCAATGCAACATTTGCAGCTATTTGCTTATGCGGCATGCCATCTCAGCGATTTGGCACAGAGTTCTCACAATTAAAATGCCTTCTTGGCAGGGCGGCGCCTCTTCGGCTTTGCGGAATGTCAATGCCAAATTGTTTCAGTAACCTAAAAGCTGAGCATAGTTTAGGGATGAGGGATTATATATTGAATATGGAATATGCCTTTTAAAAACCCTCGAAAGAAGTATTTTATTTAAAATATTGTATATAATTTTTTTAATATTTTAAGTCTCTTTAACTGGATAATACTATCGATTAGGTTATTTATATATCCACACCTTTTTTGCCATCTCCAATACACGACTCTCTGTGGACTCCCTCAGCGTGGGCGTTGCGTAGCTCAGCAGCTCCAGTGCCCGCCTTTGTCGCCGTCGATTGTCGCCCCGTGTAAATGTCAGATTGGCAAATGCCAAGCGGCAGTTGCTGGCTAGTTGGCTAAGTGAAAACCAGTAGCCCACAGGCGACCAGCCGAGTGGAAGTGTAACGAGCCAGAGCCAAAGGCCAACTCCAGGTGGACGACAAGTCAGTGGGATCGAAATCGAAATCGAAGTGCGGGGGAGGAATACGAGCAGGAGGCAGGAGGCGTAGAGGCGGGAGGTGCCTCTGGTTACGGCCACGCGACAGTCTAAGGACAAGTTCAGAGCGGACAGGCGACATGAACATGTGCAATGAGCCGGGATATGGGTTAAGTGCAATTAAGATCAATCAATAGTTCTTATTTTCAACTCTTCAAGTGAACTATATAATTTATTTAGACGTTAAAGTTGATCTTGAAGCTCTTTAATGATCTACAGTCCAAGGTATCATATTCTAATGTGTATTTTTAGTAAAAAATAAATAGTTTTTGATGTTCAAAATTAAATAATTTTAATTTAGAGGCCTCCTAATTTTTCTTTATTTTTTCTTTAAAAAATTAAATTCTGGTCATTCTTCTATTGCAATTCGCCATGAACTGAAAACGGAAATGAAATGATCATATGTGGCAGACATACACACTCCCTCTTCTCCCCCCCTGAACAAACAAAACGCCCACGCCTGCAAAAAAAAACTCTATGGAAGTCGAGGCTAAGAGCCAGAAAAAAAGGGGCAAAAAGAAGAAATAACCAAAGCGAAACCAAAGCGCAGGCAACCAAGATCAAGAGACAGAGCAGCGCAAATTATTTCTCACCATTTATCTGTAAAAATTCGCATATTAAATAAGCGTGCAACCCGAAATTATCACGGACCCGGCATCGGTCCTATAGCGTACCGTCCACAGCTTTAACTTTTGGCCAAGGCTTCTCGATCGTAATCTGTAAGTGTTTTCGGAGAGCGTCCCCAGTCCCGGCATTTATTTGTTTTTTGCGCATACGCAAAGGATATGCCCGAGCAACGCCTACAAAATGGATCAGAGAGGGGGCGACTCTTGGGGGAGGAGATCCCCATCGAGAGATGATGATGATGTCGACAACGATTGCGATTGCGCGCCTGGATTACAATAATTTAACATCATCATAATAAAACAATCAACGTAAGGCACTCATATAGCCAGGCTCGCAGAGGGGGCAGCAAAGGGTTAAGGTTTACCAAGGGGTGTGTGTGTGTGTGTGTGTGTGTGCTTAAGTCGATACAAATCGCATATGCCAAAAGGATAAAGGCTGCACAATAAATTGAGAGGTCATTCTCTGCCATTCACTGGCGCTTCGATTCCCGATTCCCGATTCGATGCCACGATGCGAGAGACTTTTGACTTGGTTGTTCCTGGCGGCCGCCAAAGAATCTCTGCTACACTTGAAAATAAATATGGTAGAAATTAGAAAAAATTTAACCAAGAAAAATTATGGGGAAATATGAACAAGCTGCCAGAGTTTAGAAAACAATCAGCAGCCTGCAGGAATATTTCTGTGTAAATTACCAAACATTTTGTTACTTCCCTTGATATTAACCTTATATTTTAGATCTTTTATTCGAACTATACTTTCCCCTCAGTGCAGACTTGTCTTGGACTTGTGCCAAAGTAATTGATGTGCTCGCCTGACCTGTGGGAGTTTCCGAATCACAGATTATCTTCACCAGACAATGGTGAGCCTCACGTCGTCGCTTGGCTTTTTGTTTAGCTCTTCCTTAGCTTAGTTTTTTTTTCTTCTTGGTTCTTCTTTATTTATTTTTTGGTCTACGCCCACCAGACATGGCCAGAACACAGAGAGAGCGAAACAGAGTTTAACTTTGAAGCTCTCAAGTTCTGTTTTTTACACACAAATCTTCATTGATTAGTCCCAATCCGATATGCAAAGTATTCCGCTTTGTTTTTTGTTCCCAACAAGTCAACAGGTGGATTTGGCGACATTCAGTTGGGCGGTAAAAACGGTAAAAAGGAAAACCGAGAAAACTGAGCTGAAAAAAAGGCCAAAACTAAATCTAAATCGCCATATGCAAATCGGGTTTCGCCGGTTGTGCAATCTCATCTGTCCCGCTCCCATGCTCCTATGTCTTGACCTCGCCTCTGGGGTCCCCTTTTTGTGTGCTGTTGTTGCCTGTTGCAAGTTGCAAGTTGCACATTGCTCGCTGTGTTGCTAGTGGCCCGAAAACAAAAAAAAAAATATTTATATATGTGTGAAAGGCGACTTTGGCCGAAAGTCTGGCCCCGGCTAATTTGTCTGCGTTTCTTCGTATATTGTTTTTTATTTTTTGTTCATTTTCTGATTTCGCTGCTGCGTGGGCTGCTAAATAAGTGCAGCAAATTATATGGAGACAAGTGCCAGAAGAGCACGAGATGGCCGGAAATCGAGAAGAGGAGAGGATATAGCCGCGTGGGCAGGCGATCAATGTGTGCGGGGATTTTTTAGAGGATTCAAATCGGTGGTTAATCTGTGACTATCAAGTAAACAAAGCTGGTAAAAGAATGGGAAGGAGTGTGTAATTTAACACAAAGTCAAGTATTAATGGGAATTGAAAAAAGGAATTACAGAAAAAGGATACTTATACAACATTCCCTTATATTTTCAAATTAATTTCATCTTCATTTCCACTTTACATCACCGGAAAAGTTCACATTATCCCAAAAAGCCAACTGCTTATCCTCGCTTAATAATTTTCAACCAAAAACCGCTACTCCCCGATCTGTTATCTGCGATCTGTGACTATATAACGACAACACTTCCGCCCCACAGCACTATATATCATCGGTGCAGCCCCTTAGCGACTCGGAGCATCTGAACATTCTCATCTCAGATCAGAGATTGCATCACTTTCCGCCCAATATAAATGTGAGGCTTGTCTTGCCTTTTAATGCTGGAATTAACCTCGGGTCCCAGTCGGGCCTAAGACTTATATGGCCGGCCAGGGAGCGAGCATATATCCGCCTGACATAAAAATAAGGCTGCCAAGACCGCAGGCCAAGATGTGCCATTTGCTTCTGTGGCTGTGACTGCGACTGCGACTGCCACCCACAAATATTTGACTTCTCACCTACAATAAATAAAACAATAAACCGCCGTGCTTGGTGGTGTTCACCTGGCCAGAGACAAATGCAAAACAGCGAGGAGAAGAAATAAAACAACAGCAACGAAAAAAAAAAAAGTAAACATTGCATATTCAATAAATTTCTTGTTTGTTTTAACAATATTTGAGATCTTTATCGCATATCGAAAAGCAATCCATACAGCACACACAAACACACACACTGCCCCATTGTTGGTGTGGTGTCTTGTTGCACATTTGCATGCAGCAGTGGGTGAAACTAGCAAAGAAACGCTTGTCACGCTTGGCTAAAAATGGTAAAAATGACAAATGTTTCACAGCGGCCAAAAAAGTGCATGGAAAACACGGGAGGAAAAAGAGGCAAAAAACGTTCAATTTCTTGGCTGCAGAACATGACAAGCATGAAACTATCGTAGCATTAAATAAAATATGTAAAATAATAACAAAGACACACACACACACAAAACAAAAGACTTGGGCAACGAACTGGCTGCCGAGAAAGACTTGGGATAAGAGTGGGTTAACAGTCCAGGCCAGGACACAAACGGGGCTAAGAGGGGGGTATATTCAGCATCATTATTAGCAGCAATTTGTGTCTTTTATTGCCCCGAAATTGTCCAGCGTCCAATAATAATGTTAATACTTCTCATAATAATACACCAATGAAGCATTTTTTCTTTTCTGCGGTTTGTTTGTTTATACGGCCGCCAGCATTCAAAGTCCATTATTGAAAAGTCCCGGAAAAACTCCGAAAAATATTAACGTTAAAACAAACAAATGGAGGATGTAACGAAGAGGGGGATACTCTGAAAAGGAATATTGAAATTGTTAATGGGTATACGATTTTTTAAATAAATTCTATTAACTGTGCAAACCCAATACAAAAATTAGAACAAATGTACAGAGGTATAAATTTCTTTATGGGATTAAGAATATTATTTTGTGAAGCAAAAATGAGTTAGAATATCCACAAAACCTTTCAAATAAAATATAATAATACTTTTTATAGTTATAAAGTCTTCTAAATCTATAAATTATTCACTCAAATTACATTTCCTTACCTTGCCAGAACATCTTCTATAGAATTTCCAAGAACACCCCATTCCCCCCAAAGGGTATCCTCACATCAGCAAAAAGACGACGCCTGATAATTTAGCATACTTACGGCTCTGCGATTGCCTGCAATTTGTTTTGGGCACCACCTACTACTCCAGAGCTGGGTCTTTGGATGCCACGGATGCCTCCGCTGCTCTCCGCCGGCGAGAGGTCGAAACCCCCCTTTTGTGGCTGAGTGTGTTTTTTCCTTAAGTTGGCCATAAAAATCAAAGTGGGCTGGCTGGCGATTTACTCAGTGGTTGTGGCTGTGTTGTTGATGTCTTCATTATAATTTCTATATGCTCAGTTCGCGGCTGATATGTGGACGAGAGGCTTCCTTTCCATTCGTGGAACAATTTCACTGGCCAGAAAGCGTGGGTCGGAGACGTCGCCGCCGAAGTGGAAAATTGGTTAGGCGAAGGGCAACTCGGGGCGGTTTCTGTTTTAGATTGTCCCGGCCGTCGGGCTCGTCATTTGTCTTGGGATTAAGACATTTTATATTTTCGGCAATTGGCCACAGTTGGGTCGGGCGAGGGATAGGTTTATTAAAAATGAAGAGGCACTGCAGGAAAAATATTTAAATTATTTGCGAAATTATTCCCTAACTAAAAGCAATATGAAAAGCTTAGGTAAACTAATAAATATAATTTATAAATATTTCTAGATAAATTCCAAGCTGTTTCTCAATAGAAAACTCATAAAAACCTTCTCAAATTCCAAAGAATTCCAGCTTATTATTATTTTAAAACAATTTTCATCCCCAGTAATTGTTTTAAATGTCTCACTTTATTTATAGTTTTAAATGGCAGTGTAACCGGCGATTATCCCCTTTCGCTTTGTATGTCAACCGGGGCTTCCTGTCGTCCCCCTTTCCATGCCTCCTATACCTCCTCTTCCGCCACGATGAGTGACCCATTATCCCATGTGTGAACCAGTCTTTCCCCAGACCCCAGGACCAGCACCAGGACCAGGACGAGGAGAAGTCCCCATCTAATTATCGGCATTTGGTTAACAAGCTGCCCGTCTGCGGCGATAATGCAGAATGCTCTTGTTTTTTGCTGAGATGGCGCCTCCCTGGGATGGAAATTAAAGGCCAGAACGAACGCAAGACAGGCTGCAAAATTGGTTAGCAGAGAAGAAAAAAAAAAAAAAAAAAAACACTGAAGAAGGAGACCAGTTCGGCGGAGTTTAAAAAGCAATCAACACGTGATTATAATGATGCGGCATGCGGCGGGGATCGTTTATGTGCTTAACCAGCTGGTTAGGCTGCTGCCCGTCTTACACATAATTGGTATGGGGGGACACCAAGAGAGGCAGGGGGGGCCCCTGTTCGATTAGGGGGACGCATTCATTGCATTTTAGTTGAGGCGACTTGTCGCTGACAGTAATTTGCCCGAGTGGAAAACTCGTTTGCGCCGGACTCCAGTTGATAATTTAATTTGCATAGTGCCAATTTATGCTGCACTCGTGATGGACATGGGGCAGCCATGGGTTAAGCAGGCACAGTAGTAGCTGAGTGCCCCTCTCCACCCCCCTTATCATATCATTTGCATCTACACTCGTGTTTATTTCTGCACCATTTGTGTTCGACGATCGTTATCTGCATCCGTTTAAAGCGCTGCCATTTTTTGCCATTTTTATTATTTTTTTTTTTGTTTCTTTTCGCAGAGCTGCTGCTCTTGTTCGACAATTTGTAGCAAGTGGTTACCATGTTCATGGGAATATGGTTTTGCATATACCGGGATATATATGGTACGCGAGTGCGGTCGGTCGGTCCAAAGTCTCTAGCGTCCGACATGTGTTTGTTTATATTGCGGCTGCTGTTCACTCGGCCGATGTTGATGTTGATGTTGCCTGCTGCAAATGCCACCCAGTGGGCCACCTATACTTTAACTACAATCGGGCAGAGATGCTTGAAATATAATTTAGAAATTCGGACAAATCGGGGGACAAATTAGCCGAGAAGTCTAAGCTAGCTGGTCATAATAAATACATCGTATAAATCATGCTTTTTGGAATGTTCTTTATTGTAAACAGAAAATAGTATTTGATTTACATATTAGTTATTTTTTTTAATTATATGCCGAGTATTTCTTGGTATTTTTATATAGTGCTTGACATGGTTGTTTTCTTAACTTTTCAACTTAATTCATGTAACACCAAGTCATCAGATAGTCTTGTCCCTGATCGTGGTCCTGAGTCCGCTTTTCTTATTTTACTCCCCTTTCTTAAAGTCTCTTTAAAGCTCGTTTTTTCTCCTTGAGCAACTTCTCCTTGATCTTGTCCTTCATCTTATTATCCTGTGAATCAGCTGGCTTCACCTCCCCAGCTTCACTGGACTTGGCATGAATCTCCGTCATCATGCGCGCCCGCTGAGAGTAATCTTCATAATGCTCCAAGAGCATCTGGCCAGCTTCCGCATTCAGAGCAGACTCCGGATTTGGGGCAATCAGCAGACATTTAATGGTGACCAAAATATGCTTAATGCCCAGATCCGGCTTCCAGTCCTTCTTTAATGTATTCACGCAAATCTCCCCACTGGCTGAAACGTTTGGGTGAAAGATTTTGGTAAGAAAATTCGCCTTGGGCGGAGTCTTTGGGAAATCATTGTTAAGGGTTAGTTTGACGCGAAAAATTCCAGCGGCGTACGGAGTGCCAATGGGTCCTTCTATCAGAGCCTGTATATCCAGGGCATCGCGTTCATTGATTAGGACCCTGATGCCCTCCGGCGGCTTGGCCTCTATGTCCTGCAGCTCCCGCATCACCTGGCGGATGGTCTGCGGCGACAGGCTGTCGGAAAGTAAAGTTTTTGAACTCATATTTTTTATATATTTTAGCTTTAAGTTTTACTAAGAGATTTGTTTCCTAAATTAAATTCCTGGCCTTCGTTGTTATTTCCTTTTGGGAAAAGAAAGCCAAGTGTTCAGCACTGACTTTGAGCCAAGCAAAAAGCTAGGCCATAAAATCAGTGGCTTTATCCCGCCAGCTGACACGCAACAGTGTGTCTTGGGCCTTGCCAAGGTGGCCACACTTTGATGGCACTTTTTTAATTAGTGGCCCCCGGCCTGATCCCGGCAAACAAACTGTCGTTTCTATGGCTTTTCCAAGACAGCCCAAGCATCGCGTGTGCGATTTTCCTCGCTGACGGTGGGGCAATTAGTCATTTTCGTTGACGTTAAGTAACTGTGGAAAGAGAGAGCGAGCGATGGGTGGCAGGCATCTGTTGCTTCTCTTAAGAGTGCTTCAGAAACGGTGACGGAATAGGTTAAGATTGCTTGGAAAAGTACTTCGCATTTTATTTTCTATAATTAAACTTTACAACAATGTTGTTTTATAATAATAAATTCAAGCGTTGTGCTGATAATTCTCCCAGACAAATTGCTTCGATGACATTTCCATTGGGCGAGTTCGTTGCCTAAGTCTTTCGATTGGCAACTCTAAATTTATGAAATCTTGAATGGCAAGCGATTTATTTATTTAATGCATTTTTAATAAATTGCCAGCCAAAGTAAACAATTTAATTGCGGGTCCAACAACCGGCTGCAACATGAGCAGACAGAGTCGAGGACCCTTGCCAGACAATCAAGCCAAAGCTAAAGCTGGAGAATGCGTTTAATAAATCATAATAAATATTATGGCAATTGCAAATTATTCTAAACAATTCACGGTCACGGCATAGGGAGGGAGGGCTTGGGGGAAACGGCTTGGTTCACTTAAAGGAGAAAAACTAAAAGTAACATTTCAATGCGAAATTGAATCGTGAGCGGCAGCAGCCTAGACCGAGACCAGGTCCAAGCCAAAGCCAAAGTCCGAGCTGCTGGGCAGCCGGCAGCCCCGAAACGGGTACACAACAATTGCTACTAAAACAATTGTTCTTTTCGCAAGAACAGCAATATGCCGCTCATGTCTCTCTGATTGTTCTTGTAGCTTTTAATGTTGAACAACATTTGCATGGCACTTGGCCGGCTTCGGCTTTGGCCTCCTTGCCAGGGCACAGCCACTGCAATTGCCGTTTTGATGGATTTATGAGCTATGATTCGCGATTTGAGTGCTGCCTGCGCCTGGACCGGCAGCCTTCGGCCTGCATTTAAATAATTAAAACGTCCAGCGAGAAAATTCATTTGGTTAGTGGTCAAAGCTCAGCGGGAAATTAATTAGTCGCCGTGGTAAATGAAAATTGAATTAGTGGCTTGTACTAGTACTGTTCCGCGAGTGATTCAGTGAATGGAAAAGGTCAGAGCAGCCCGAAGTGAGCTTAAGATTGATGATGTTCCCAATGGATGTCATAATTTTGGCTAATGGAAGGAGTATGTGTGTGTGTGTGTGTGGGGTTTTTGCAATTAATCTAAACAATTCTTGAGGCCAGTAATTTTTTTCTTAAAAGGAGAATAAAACTGTTTATTCCCACAGTTGAGAGAACAATTTTTTAAAGACTTTATGAGGAGAATTGTTAAATGCAATTTACATTAAATTAGTGTTAGAAAAATACCAGCAACTGTGGGAAAATTAAAGCGGTTAAGCACAGAAATCTCTGATTATTTAAAGCTCATAAAAAACATATAAGTTTTACATTTAATTTAAATAAATCTTTAAAGTTGAATCAAGCCAAGGACACAATTAAATTCTTAATAATTGGAAATAAATTATTATTAAACAATTTTTTAAACTGATTTTATATTTCATTTTTCTCCTGTGTATACCCAATGCGAAATCACTTTTCCTTTTTGTTGCTGGGTTACTCTGCCAGTTGGCCAGTGGTCGGTCGTCGCCTTAATCAGATAAAAATGTTGTCTGCATTTTATTTTAGTTACCACGCCGCCTTGTCAGCTTTTACACTTGTCATTTGGCAGAGGCAAAAGACCTGGCCAGAGCCACCACCTCCCACTCTTGCCAGCATCTGTAGCTCCGATTCCTACAAATATTCCAACGGAGATCTCTCGGGCCCCGTTTAAGGCATATCAAATGCATTCGAGTGTGTCTAACGAAGTCCGCAAATATTAGCGCTGAGTTTGTCAGATTTATGAGCAAATCTCCATGCTGACCGAGTCCGAGTCCGACTTGGTTTCGGTCTGCGCTGACACTGTCTTGGCCATGTATCTATGGGATTGGGTCCGAGAGTTGGCCATAAGTGGAACACACTGCAGTTTGTCGCCCCCGCCATGGCTGTGCTTTTCAAGCCAAACATTTGTAAAAAGGCGTGAAAATAATTCAGCGTCAAGTGACAGAAATGCCACACACATTGGCCCCGGGGGTTGTCCGTTTGCCAAAAGGTAAGAGGGGGGAAAGGTGGGGCTCTGCCTAACGCGAATAATTGCTAGAGATGTGTCTCAGGATGTGGGTAGATTTACAGGACATTTTTTTGCAGGGAATTCTTTTACTTAAATTTTAGAGATTATCTTAAAATTATTTTAAAGTATTTAAAATTGTATTATATTTAACAAATTTGTTTTGATTAGTTTTAGATTATCAATTTGATGTATAATGAAATATATTTAATAAATGACACCAAGAGAAATCGTTTATATTTATTAATTAAATAATTCGAGTTCTAAATTCATCCAAAATACTTTCAAACTCTATTATTATTTTCCTTTTAATTAATTCCTTTTAAAAAATAAATATATTTCAAAAAGAAACACCATCTCTAGTCTGCGATGATTCATTTTACAAAGCCACAAAATTGCGGTCAGTGCGTGTGCGCAGCGAAATCGATTTGTGGAATGCAACTTTTGGATGCACTCGCCGCAAGCCCGCTCCTATCCCTCGGAGTAGTCCGTCCCCTTCCCCTGCTAATAGCTGGGATTACATGAAAATGGCAGCCAGAGTCTGTGGGATCTCGCCCACGCGTCACTTTCGCGGCGCAAGGCAACATGTTGCATATTGCATATTAGACTTAGAGCGTTGCACGTTGCATGTTGCCGGCGTGCGTTGTCAACATGCCATGTTGATAGCGCTCAGTTTACCAGCCGATCAGCCCGATCGTTCGTTCGTTCGTTCAGTGGGCTTAGCCGATGGCCGATAGCCGTTGACGATGACAATCGACAAGAAACATGGCCAAATGTCAACCGCTTACCAAATTTGGCCTGCAAATTGTGTCATAATTTGTAAAAAGCGCCACCTAGTGCATAAGCGAAATTATGCACTGAAAAAAACAGTGAGGTTTAGTCTTAATCTAATTCAAAATGTAAAGCGAGAAATATAAGTATGGAGCAAATTCTATCCCCTTAAGGGAAATTATAATTCCCATCAGCAGCTTTCAATTATTCTCAATTATTTCTCTACTTAAAATACCAAAATATAAAATATGCAAATTAGCAACACAAACTAGATCGACTTGAACATTTTTCCAAGTGCCCAATGAAAATCCACAGTCGGCATAGCTCCGAAATTATGGCTGCCAGGGGCCAATCCATGGATATCGACTAGCCACCAAATGGACAGCTCTCCGACTTGTCCAGAGACTTAAGCTTTTACATTCTGTCGGACAGCCTGCTGCCTTGGGGTCTCTTTTTTTACGGACAGGAGCCCGGTCTAGGGCCAAGGGGGGCTACGGGGGGTTAAAGTCGTGCAGCGGGTCGTGACAAATTTAACCTAATGATCCGAAATTATTGCACCTTAATTGCCCAGCTCGGCGATGCCTGTCTGCGGCGGCTAAATGGAAAATCGACGCGCAAATATTTAGAGAATTTTATTTATACTTTATATAATTTTTTACCACAGCGATTTTCGGGGCTTTTCGGCGGCAACTGTGATTTGTTTTTGGGGGCATTTCGGCCATTTCGGACAGCGACGGGCGCTGCAGCTGAAGCTGAGACTGCGACTGAGACTGGAGCCCAACTTTGGGCCAAGTTAGCAGGCAGTAAAAGTGATTTGTAGTTGCCGAAATGGCGGATTTGAGCGCTCTGAGTTATTTGGCGGCATTTGGCGGCTCTTGTCGTTTCGGTAGTAACTGTTGACAGTTGAATGCTCCTCGCAGTCAGCTCCAAACTTTAAGTTTTTAACTTGGGCCTAAACGTTAGGCCAAGTCTGCAACTTTGACTGCGACTCCTCTAAGTTGCATGTCAGTCGCTGTGGCGAACAATTGGCGGCTCGGTTTTTGCTGCGATTCGGCGTGTAAAAATTTACACGACCGGCAAGTAAACACATTTTATGACCTTTTGCAGATTTGCCGCTTTGCTTTACTGCCTTACTCACTCACTGATACTGATAGCCAAAAAAGCAGGCTGGAAAATCCCCCATTTCGAGAACGCTGTCATGTTATGAAAACGCAACAAAAACAAATAGAAATAAAATCCAAGCTGAAACCAATAATACGAACTGTGCGGGCTCCGTGTGCAATTGCAATTGTTTTCAGCTATTTTTGGTTATTTTTGGATATTTGTGGGTACGTTTTGCTAAAGTTCACCATGGGTTGGGTCAAGGCGCACAGTGGAAACCGCTGACCAGGTGCTCAACGCTGTGTGAATCGATCGGATCTCGCATGGGGGTAACCCGAGAATGCCCCAGCCACAAATCTTGTAATCAGATCAATTAAGGCTAATTGTGAACCCACAAACCCCTTGAAGCCTTGAATTCCAAACGAGAAGCGATCGTAAGTCTTCTTAATCCCTTTAAAAACACACACAGAGAGAAAACTCTATACATATAAAGAGTTAATTAACTTAATTAGAGGTTTATAAATCAATTATCTATCTAGTGTTTAACAAGCACCCCTTTTAGTTGTTTACTTGTTCATTCAACACCTCGTAAATCCATTACAAATTTGAATAAATACAGTTTTTTTCGCCGTGCAGCCAACTAGTTCAGGTAGCTCCTCTTAAGCCACCCATAAAACCGACTTAAATAAAGCCACAAAAATTAGATAAATTATCGCGTGTATTTAAATATGAAGTCGGGACACACCAGACCCAACTGAAAGTGAAATTTATTGGCCATAAATAGCTAGACAAAATCGATTAGTTGCTGCGGGTGGGTGTGGCCGCCATGCCAGCCAAAGAGACTGAAAAGTTGAGAAGCTGAAAAGCAACTGCAGAAAAACATTTCCACGAATCAGCTGCAGGTGCATAAATTAAAGTGCGAAAATTGTAATAATAATAATGATATGGGGGCAGGCGGTGCGCATTCGAAGCAGCTCTCATTATGCGGCAAACAGGAAGCCAACTAAATGCTAACTAACATGCAATGGCGCTGCTAACTCCCATGGATATAAATAAATAAAAATATATATATGGGTATATATATAGTCACCTAGCTAGCGACACGTAATTGAATCAATGGAGTGTGTGGGAAAGTTCATTTGCAACGCCCCCACATTGAATCTCGGCACTGCAGCATTTCAATTCCATTGTTGTGCCCTGCCTTAGGAGGGGTGTTTTAACTGGAATAGGAATTTAGTAGCTTAAATTGATTATTTTGCAGATTAAAAATAGGCTGAAACACAAAAAGTTATTTAAGTACATCTTCAAAAGGCATGTCATGCTCTTCAAATGGTTTTAAAAAGGGTTATAAAAATTTATTTAAATGGAAAACAAAATACGTTCTAACAATTAAATTCAATTAAATTGCAGTGAATGCCTAACTAAATTATGTAAAATTTATTTTTAAGCCTGGAAAGTTAAATCTAAGATTATATAAAGTTAAAGTTAAAGTTTTATTTCTATGATTACATTACAAAAATCTATAACATAGGTAATTTTAATTGCTTAAATAAATACTACTTCAGTGTTAATTATGTTTTTTACATGATATATTAAAAAGAAGTATTTACAATAATCATTAACCGGGTAATAACCAGAGTTACATACAAGAGGCATTCGTATTTTAATTAAAATATCCAGTTAAACACCTCTTTAAAGTTTCATTATTTAAAATCCAATTTTTTTCTGGCGCTATTCTCTTTCACTCACCGCCTTTTCTTACTATCTCTCCGTTTATTAGAGTATTTAAGATTTTATTGCTATACATAGAGAAACTCAACATTTTTAGCTTAAATCGAGCGCTAACGAGGCACTAGCAGCAAATGGCATATAACCAAACAACAACCACAACAGCAGCCTCATAAGCAAACAACAACAATTGGCCACGGTAGTCAGGGCATTGATATTGCAATTAATATGCAGCTACATATATATATATATATACAACGTTGCGGATATATATTGGTATATCCATTAGCCCAACCAAAGGTTTACGTGTGTGGCCGCATTTTTATTTATTTTTTTTTTTTCGGCAAGTTCGTTGCCTAAGTCTTTTGTTTGGAGCACTGCTGCAATCCGTCATAGCGATTATTTGATTTAATTTAGATTCCTTTTGGGCCCAGGGCCCTGATCAGTTGACAGTTTATCAGCTGGGAAATGCTTAATGTTCCGATATTTTCCTCCTCCCCCCCTTGCAAATTTTAGCTACCCCCCTTGCCTCCCGCAGCTGTCAGCGAAGGCTTTGACGTCGCCCCGTTGTCGATGCTGTGCAGCGATAAAGTTGTCAAAGCAATTTTTGGCTGGCTAGGAAAAATGTTCAGTTACAAAGTACCATACGAAAACACTGAAAAAAATCAATGTTTTAATGCATTTATTAAATAAAAATTAAGAAAAAAAGCTTAATTTTTAGGCATAGAAAAATGTAAACTTTGCTTAAATTAATTATTAGATAAAATATTAAATATAAAGCAAGATTTTTGTATACTTAAAAGTAGTTTCTCATTAAACAAATATTTAAGGAAGCGTATTTTTCTACAACCCTTTTAGGTAAGGATTTTTAATAAATATATATAATCTCTTTTTTTGTTGTAAATATTTTCCCTGACTTTGAGTTAAGTTTCGCCAAGTGTAGCCGGGCCAAAAGGCAAAGCCACCAGCTCTCCAGCTGCCTGGTTTTGGGCCTGTTGAATGTCTAATGTCGTGACTCGATTAATGAAATGTTGCAGCCAGCTCACAGAGAGTGAGAGAGAGGTGGAAAAGGCAACGAGAATTATAAAAAGTTATAATAAAAGCATTGACAGTCGCCTAATGGCCGTTTGTTGGCGCTGTGGTGTCAACATGGCCTGGGCCACGTTAATGGATCGGCTAATTAGATATGTGGGCCCCGGCAATTGCAAATGCAACTGCACATCGGTAATGAAGATGGAAATGAGTGCCAGGAATTTTTTGGCTGATCATCCCATCAAGAGTTGACAGGTCAGACGGTGTCAAGAGAGCTTTCCCCAAATTGTTGTTGTTGTTGTTGACAAACTCATCAGAGATCCGCGTGTGGAGTGCATTTGATTAGCTTAATAATATAGCCATAACTACGGGCTAACCCTACTATCGACATCTTCATAATAAAACAATCAACGCACAATCAACGCCGAGATCAAGTGACTCTCCATAGACAATGAGCAGGCTTTGCAGATAGTTTTGCACAGCGAAAAATATAGTTTTTTTTTTTTTGGTTAAATTGAATATAAAAAATTAACTAAAGATGTAAAATAAAATTTTAAACTAAACCTAGTTTCTGAAAGACAAATTCAATTTTAGAAGAGAAACTAATTAGTTTACCTTCAACAAAATAATATTTAACACTTTTGAAAATAAGATTTAAAATATATTAAATATATTTTATAGCAGAAATATTGCTTATTTATTTTCTGTATTTTATAATTTATAATTTTACCAAGCTCTTTACTATTTTTTTTTGGTGTATCTACCTTGTCTGCAGCAGCCTCATCTTCAGGCTCTTCTCCTTTGGTGTCTTGCTTAAAGTTGGCATTTCCTGGCATTATAAGCGTTAAATTGAGAGGTCAACAAAGTGCTGTATGGTGTGTGAGTGTATATTTTATTTTCTTTTCTGCCTGCCTGTGTGTGTGTGTGTGTGTTTGTGTGCGTTTCCTGTCTAGATTCCCGGGTACCGAATCCGAATCCGAATCTCTTAAGGCCTGTGCCAAAGTAATTGATGTGCACGCTTGACCTGTGGGAGGGAACATATTGCAGATAATCTGCAACGCAGACAATTGCCTCAATGAATTTTTTATAAGCCACCGCATGCTGAATAAATGCTTGTACTTACCCCGTACACAGGCTTTTTCATCGAGCCCATCGACTTGAATTGTGGCCCATTGTCTTTGGATCGCTGGATCTTCAGCTCTCAAATATTTATTACAGCATTTATTAAACGCTTTTCACAAATCGACAAACACTTTGACAATGAAAGAAAAACCCCAAGCTGAAAACCCAAAATTCCACGCACCGCAAATTAGTCGAGCTGAGAGACAAAACAAAAGGCAGCATTGGAAATCGAACTCGGACAAACGTGGGCGTTCTTCAGATTTATGTTGAAAAGATACAGACCCCAAAAAAAGTGATACATGAAAGCTTCATAGATTTGGATGAGATCTTTGGGCCTAAATCATTGATAGCTGGAAGAAGGTGCTGACATCTCTTAAAGATTTATACAAAAAGCAGCTAACTCTTACTTATAATTTTTACTCTAGGAATTTGTTAAAGCTAACAATATTTTATAAAGGTATTAAATTAGTTTTCAGCAGAAAACTTATTATTCATTAATTTCTACCTTTATACTTTTCAATTATTTTCGTTACAGCTTCCCTTAAAATATAAAATTCGCTTTGAAACGCATCCCAAAATGTATATTTTCTTTACCTTTAAAACGTGAATGATCTAACGAGCGCTCATAAATATTTGATATGAAAAAAATTCAAATAAAATTGATACGCATCATTTGAAAACTCATCACCAGCGGCAGACTTTTGGATGGGAACAACGTGATCTCGACGATCGAACGCACAGACAGTCTTCAGTCAGACTGCTGGTGTCTTGTCTTAAATGTTTTGGGACCGCAGGCATATTTGTTTTGCCGGTGGATATGTATTTTGGGATTTGTTAATTAATTAGTCGGGGTTAATGGGCTGCCATTAATAAAAACGCTTATTTATGGCGCTAAAAATACAAAATGCTACAGCACCAGCTTCAGTCAGAGCAACAGCTTCAGCTCCAGCTCCAGCAGAGAAACTTTCTCTCGCAAGAGTTGTATAACTCTATAAGTCCGACCGACAACAGAAAACTGAGACCCCGATTGGCAGGGAACAGAAATATGAGGCCTACAGATCTGCCAGATTTTCAGATATGAATTATGCTCGGCATGTACCAGAGAGAGGCTCGAAAAAGTCTTAATTAGCCGCAAACCATTTTGGCCAAATTGCCTCCCTCATTTCGAGAGGCTAACGTTCACTTCTCGCCCAAGTTTGGCTATCTCTGTGAGTCGACTTGATAATGATGAAGGCTAAAACCGAAATAGAAATGAACCAAATGCAGGCTTCGGGTTCGGGTTCGAGCTTGGGTTCCCATGATAACTCCTTTGGCCCGTTGGCAGTGCAATTGTCTTGCCAACAACCTGTCCAAGAACTGGCCAAAATGGAGCCCACAGATCGAGCTGCGATATCCGGATAGCCGGGATAGGCCAACTCCAGAATGGCACAAATTTCATTTTCATTGTCCGCCGCCGCCGCTCATTTCTGGTTTTAATAATTTTAATTAGCGATCGCTTATCGACGATTATGTCAGTCGTCGCCGTTGCTGCTGCTGCTGCCGTTGAAGCAGAACAACCCACACAGAAAGCGCTGTTGCAGCAAGTTGCGTGCCTCGAATTGGATTCCCAAAACACCGGCACCTTTTCACACCAGGAATGGCCTGGACAGCTTCGACAACTTCAGCTTCACAGAGAGAGAAATTGGGTACAAGATTTCATTAAATCTAAATAAAACACAGATTTTACTATGGAGCTTTTTATTGAATCAAAATTCGACTCATACGACTGTTACATAAATTCCATTATGTTTTAAAATTAATATTTTCCAATTGTAGCCTGATATTTCGTATCCCTAAATGAAAATTATAAATATAAAACATTTAAAGAAAACTAAGAATTATTACCTTTGATTTACTAATGGTAGCCAAATATAATAGTTGTTAATTAGCAACAGGCGCCGCCCCAAAAGCCAGGTCCACAGGGCCCACACCACGAGTTGAAGGGACCATTGTAGGGTCCAAAGCAAGGATCATAAAAGCCACTGGGTCCACTGCCTCCACAGGGGCACAGAGCGGCGGAAGGATAACAGGGATAGCTGCACATTTTTCGAGGCTAAGTTCAAAAGAAAAGTTAGTTTTTCAAATTCCACAATAAATAAACATACAACTTAAATTTTGCTTACTTTTTGCTTAACAAATTTTGGAAAAATAATTTTTTTTTTTAGAATTTTAGGATTGTTTTCTGTTGTAACAGTCCGAAGAGTTCGAATCTCGATTGTATACTGAGGATTGAGATTGCTCAGCTAGGGATATAGAAAAGTCAAAGCTTACTTGGTTTCAAAATACAAAATATTTACCAAAAGTCAAGCCAAATTATTTAAATTTTGTTTTACATTTTTTTTAAAGATTTTATTTGCTGCATTTTCTCTCTGTATAACTTCCAACTCCATCTGTCAAGCGCTTTTCCCAGACCCAAACGCCAACGCATGTGGGCAGCATTTGATGTCGCTGGCTACTGTCTGATTTTCCGCTCCCCTCTCCCCGGTTTTCCAACCATCACCTTTGTCCAGCCATAATGGAGTGTGACTAATTAATAAATTAATTTCGTCGCTGTCTCATTTGTAATTTCAATTTGTCTAATAGGATTTCATGTTTTGACCATTTTCGTTCCTACAGAAAAGCGCGTTTTATGTCTTTAGTTTAAGACGGCTTAGGCCTGGCGATAAAGCAATTTGTACAATGCGCCTAATTAAGCGTGAAGTGGCGACTTTACAGGGTGTCAGAGTGCCAAAGATAGAGAATGTGGGCGCTAAATAAAGTCTTGGGACTTTGAAAAATACCTCTAAGTTGGATTGAGAGGAGTAACGATCGTGTGAACACAACACCGATATTTGATCGTTTGAATAATGCCCTCAAGTTAAGTGTTGACATGAAGAAGAGTCTAGCTGAAGTGAGTAGTTTGAGCTTATTGATGGATAGTATAAAAAAGGGGTTATTTGATTAATAAAATAATATAGAAAATTAATTTGAAACAGATTTACAGACTTACTAAAAGGATAATTACAAATATTAACCCATTAAACAAGAAAATACTTTTTCAAGATGTTTACTATTTCTTGCTATAAAAATACATACAAACTCTCAGCCCTGATACCTGTAGATACCCCCAGACTTTGTCACACTTCTCTTTCTGTCCGCTGAAGACAATTTATTGGAGAATAAACGAGGACATGAAACAGACAACGAACATCGACAGGCAGCCGCTGCTGTTGCCGTTTCGGGGACTTTCGAAACCAGAAGACAATCCTATCCAATCTGCGGCAATATCTACATATCTGTCAGCTACGGCGACAGGCTCTCTGGGATATATCATATCTGGCAATTTAAGCGTTTAATCACGCGTAGACATTTGGGCGAGATAAATCCAGAAACGGAGAACAACAAGACTGAGGCATTCGAGAAATAAATAAAAAGATTCAGACCGAAAAAAAAGCATACAAACACCCCGCCATAAAAAGTAATTACAGGCACACGACGACGACGTAGGCAAAAAAATAAACCAGAATCGGGCCAGAAAAAAAAACTAAACAATATATATAAAAAAAAGACACAACAATTGCTGTGACAAATCTGCAATTTTTATTACCGTTGTGCCCGTGGCTTGTGTTCCTGTTGCCTGTTGCCCTGTCAGCCTGCAAAATGATCGAAGAGTCGCATATGAAAACGCGAAGCAATTGAGATTGATGGCAGCCTGCAAAAGGGGGCGGCGTACTGAGGGGAGGCGTGGCATGCCGTCAGTCAGCGCTCTTGTCTCTGCTCAATTTTTTTTTTCTTGTTTTCTGTTTTCTCGCAGGGCCATTTTGCATTTGGTGCGACTTTTACATGAGAATTACAAACTACTGGCAGCACACAACACACACAGGCCGAGGCAGGCACACACAGAGATTATTTTACCTGCGTAGGTTGAGCTGCAGCTTTTGAGGGCACCCGATGCGGGGCTGGGGGGGGTGGCACATGCCAAAGACTACGAAAATTGTGTCGCCAATTGCTGGTGGCACATGCATATGGCTGCAGTTAGAGGAAATTTTGGTAATATGGAAGGAGAATTGGATCATTTAGCCAGAAAATATCTTAAATTTTACTGCTTAGTTGTTAAATATTATTTTAAAGATTTTAATTACTTTAAAATGGGAATATTTAAGGCCTTTGAAGGCTTCTTTAGATCCTAAGTTTGACCAAAGGCGAGTTTTTAAACAAAGGCATAAATATTCTGACTCACTATTAACATCTTCATCAACTATTAAATAAAAACAATTTTTCACCAATTTTTATAATTTAAAAAAGAGATTACATTATTAAAATTGTACAAATTTTAATATTTTAAAGTTTGACAGTCAAAATGCAGATTTTACAAGCCAAAAAATAAAAAAGAAAGTGGGAAAGCCTTCCGATTTTAATTTAAAGTGTCGTTTTTTTGCTAACTTATGATCCATTTTCTGTTAAGAATTTAATTTTCTTATTTAAAAACATTTGGAAAAAATTAAAGGAATTTTTTTTTATAATTTTTCCACTTGTTAAATTTGAAGAGTCTAAGTTTCACCGCATTTTTTCCAGCTTTTTTCCCCCTTTCTTTTTCTGATAATATTTTCCAAGTTGCTAGATTTTTCTCAAGTGCCTCGAATGACGCATACGGCGAGTGCCAAGCTCATGGAATTCATGATCAATGACTAGACACAGATACACACTCACACATGCCATACACGCCGCAATCATAAACAAAATGGAGCAGGAGGGAGACAGAGGCACAAATTAATGAACACTTTGGCTGACATTTTAAGGACAAGTTCGTCGGTTACTGTGGCTTTTCTTGTTTTCCACAGCGGGGGTGTAAAGGGTGGGAAATGGGAGAGACCCAGGTTGATGGCTTATGCAATTGGACAGTGAGTGATTGGGAGCAGGCAATGCTAATGGTGATATAGTATCTGCTGTCCATTCGAATTGGAAGCGGCTTAAAGGATTGCGGCCTGTGAGATTAAAAACGGTTGCTGAAAATATCTAACTGGCGATAAACAAGACAGGATTAAGCGTTAAAGAGCTTGAAACAAGCTCACTGAATTGCAGGAGAGTTAGGCTAAGCTTGGCATCTCATTGAAATGGGGATTAGAGCTCTGGAAATGAGTAGTAAAAGTAGTTAAAATAGAAATAAAATAAATTATAAAAGGCTTTATGAAAATATAAATTAATATATATAAAAAGAGGTTATTATTTGGGCAACCAACAAACAAAGATTATATATATTTCCTACTGCCTTTAATAATAACCCCTGTATGAGCATTAAAGTAACTCTAGATATATAGATACCATCTTGAAATGAGCATCCTTGAGTTCACTTTGATTGGTTTCTCTGCGGATTGCCTTGCTTATTCTCCAGCCTCATCTTCTCAGCTTCATCTCAAGCTCCATCTGTGGCCTGCCATCTCCTGCCACCTCCCACCTACCACATCAAGTGCAGCCCACTCACAACTGGCACAAGGACAGCAGCAACAGCAACAGTTGCCGCTGCACTAGCTACTAATTAACTGGCTAACCGGCCTGACTCTTTGGCTTTGCGTTGGTGTCTTAAGGTCTCCGAAGGGAGAACTTGTATGTAATTCAATCAATTGGAAAACAACAACAGAAACTGCAGCAGCATGAGGCAGCAGCAACAACTGCTGCAACACGGCCATTGACAATTGGGGCCAAGACACAAGACAACAGCAAACAAGGGGAGAAGGACAGGCGGCGACCACTACAAGGGTCACCTAATCAATGGGTCTGCCCGATGTTGCAGCAACATGTGATGCTGCTGCTCTTGCTGCTGCTGCTGCTGCTACTCTTGCTGCAGTTGTCAATAGAAGCGATTTGAAATTGTTGCACATTTCCCGTGTGCTGTGTGTATGTCACTTGCCAGCAACTTGAAATGCGAGTGGGTGTTGTTGTTGAGTTGCTGTTATTGCGTGTTGCTGCTGCACAACAGGAACTGCAGCGGCAACGACTAGTGTCAAGTGAAACGACAACAGCAACATATTTTCTATAAAGTTAATGAGCTTATTTATTGATAGCAAAGACAGCAGAACAGGTACAGCTATATATGACTCTTTAAAAAAAGGAAAATAAAGTCAAACAATACCAATAAAAAGGGAAAAAAGTTACCAAAATCAAATGACACTTTAATGATATTTTTATGAAAGGAAAACTTAACCAGGAAATTAGAAAGAAAAACATAGTTAGGAGAAAGAAAAGCTTTACCCACAGAATCTTCCTTTTACGATCACCTAAGGTCTCGACTTAATTTGACAACTCGCTGGAGCTTCACTCACGATTCCATTTTGGCCAATGCCTGCCATTTAGCAATTGGGACGCTTATTTCTCTGGGCCATAAATCAAAGCCGGACAAACGAAAGTAAAGTGTGCAATGTAATTACAAATTAAAGGCAATGCCAGCCAAGTGGCGGCAGGCAAAAAACTATTGGCGACATTGCGAGGCGATTTAATGAAAAGCGCGCGGCCATTGGGAAACGAATTTTGAAATTATATAAAATGGCACACAAAAAACATAACAAAAATTAGAAAACGAGGGGGAAAACAAATCAAAAAGCTTGCGTTTCGGGGGAGTGGAGCGACACGGCGAGAGGGGGAGGGAGAGATGGAGAGAAAAAGAAAATTAAAGTCACGGTTTCTGGCGTGTAAAGTGTGCGGCAGAGGCAGGATTGCTGATGTTACACTTGACATTTTCAAAAATATTTTAATATAAGATTAAGGAAATATATTTAATATAATGATTTATTAAATTTTTAATGGATTTGTTACTACCTTTGCTGTTGAATTTTATTTCAAAGAAAAAGGCTTTAGTTTCAACGAAAATGTTCAACGGTTCGCAGGAGCATTTATTTCTTGAAAAATAATTATAAAACTTTATTATCTTTTGGTGTTAGTGTTAAAATTTTCTCCTTTAGCTAATATTATAGACGTTTCCAGCTTCTTTTTTTATTAAATTTTCTCAGAGTGCGCTGCTGCTGATGTTGCAGCGACACTTGCAGCAGCGGCAGCAGCAACAATCAGCCAAACGGTAGAATGTAAATGTCTTTCTGGCCAGGATCGTTGTTATTGTTGCTGCTACAGTTGGTGCCACAAAATCCAAATTGCTTGGCAGCCATCGACAAACAACAAACAAAAGCAACGGGCCAGCAAGCGGCAACCTGCAACCTGCAACTTGCAACTCTGCCTCATCAATTGATTAAATTTGCAACAGCCACAGATCGTCGTCGATGCCTTTCACTTAACAGTGCACGATTTTTATTTATTTAGATTTAGATTTAATTTTTAGCTCAGCCCCGTTTCCTACTCCTCACAGAGAAAAATAACAACTAAATGTTTATATTTTTTTGAGGTTTCCAAAGGAATAGTTAAATATAAAAATCTAAATAAAATGCAGCTATTAAATTTTAACAAAATATATAAAAAGGAAGTAAAATCCCAAATATTTTTAAAGCCTTTTAGCTACAATTTTCTCGTAAATACTTTTGCTTTGCCTTCAGTTTAGAGACTTTTCCCGGGAAGAAACGCATCCAAACGCAGCAATTGAAATGTTTGTGGTAACGCGTTGCAGAAAATCTACAAACAATAAGCATGTTTTTTTCCGGATTTTGGCCATTTTTGGCCATCGCCAGACCACCGCGAGAGAGTTAGATAAAATCTAGCCGGCATTTGTTGGCCTGGCCACCAACAAAGTCGTCGCCATTGTTGGCAAACGGCAGTCAGGTGTTGCTTTTATTGTTTTACAATCACCACCACCACCAGCCTAGCAGGCCAACAGCCTAACAGGCCAACAGCTAACAGGCAGTTAAGGAGGAAGAGGAGCCTTCTCATCGATATTGGCCAACTTTCACAAGCAAATCTCGGCGAGGCAATGTCGGGCCATAAAAAGACGCTGCACTGCGCAGCACAATTCAAATAAAATGAAAATAGAATCAAATAAACTTTTCTCTGTGCCAAACGGCAAACAAAAGGCCACAGTGAAAAATGTCTACATATAAAAGAGTACAAAAAAAAGAAGTTAGCAAGCTGCAAAGCTGCAAACTGCAAACTACAAACTGCCAGTCGGGTCATAAAGAAAGCCCAGGGACAGGGAGTCGCGAACCTGGCCAACACAGGCCAAATGCAAATGTTTCCCCCGCCTTCCAGCAGACCCCATAAAATATAATAAAAAACAAAAGAAAAGGAGCAGGCTGACCCAAAACAATGGACGGCACTGTAAGGCATCGCTGCCGAAGTGTTAACCGATTGTCCAGATACGCCAGGATTGATAGTCGCAAATCGCCGAGGGACAATTTATGGGTTTTATTTTTTGGGGAGGGATCGGGATCTCTTCATTACCCTTCGATCTTTGGTTAGAAGCGGAAATTTTTTAGAATTAGAATTTACATATGTAGGTTCTCTGGTTTTCCCACAAACTCACATACACATTTCTGTGATCTTGGCTAATTGGGAGTTGGAGAGACGAAGGCCCGCCAGCTGCCCCATTTCGAGAACCTGCAACGTGCTCCCCCAGAACATCATCATCTCTAACTGCCCATCAAATAAATCAGCAGCAGGACGCACATGCAAACACGTCGGCTTTTACACTGAAAAGAAAGTGTAAGAGTTAAAAAAAGTAGAGGGTTTTATTAGGGGGTTTTTATAGAGGTTAAAATAAGACCCAAAAATACTTATTACAATGCTTAATATTTATAGTATTTATAAACCATTTTAGTGATTAAAAAAATGGGTATTTTGCAATAAATTAATTAACTTTAATTTAGAAATTTCATTTTAAAATCATTAAATCATATTAAGTGAAAAAAATTTATAATGATTTAAAAAAAAACGTATAAATAAAATAGTTAAATATGTAAAACATACTTCAAATGTAGTCCTATAAACATGATCATTCTTCCGCATAGATTTATAAGCGGAATATTTTATTTCATAGATTTTAACAAACTAAAATCATTGTAATTTTCCCTGTGTAACCGTCTTCCATCCAGCAGTCAAGCGGCACCAGTTAGCAGTGTCCAATTTGCCTCTTCTTTTTTTTGGCCATCTCAGTTATCAGAGTGCGCGTTTTAATGAGTTCGAGTACGTTTTATGAGCGAAAAACTCTTGAGAAATTCGAGGGAACGCGAACGCACCAAAGTGGAATGCACACAAAAATGTTAGAATCTCGCCGCGGCGATAAAACTTTCGCAACAAAAAAAAAAAAAAAAAGAGAAAGAAAAAGAAAAGAAGCACTCGGGAAGATCTCGAGGAGAGCGTCTGCTCATCATAATCCACTGGAATGGCAATGGCGTTGGTCTTATGATGATTGTGATTGGTGTCGCCACCTCACCTCATCTTAGCCTTCATTTTTTTGGACCTGGCTTGGTCTGGCACGTACGCAGATTCGTCGAGAAGGAAAACAAAAATAAAAACAAATCGCAGAGATACAAAGATACAGAGATACCGAGATACAGAGCTCTCGTGGTACGTGGCATGTAAAATATGTGCAGAATGACGGAGGAAAACGCGTGGAATTCATGAATGAATGCCGTTGGCGGAATATGAATGAAAACGGGGAAGGAAAATTCGCACGAATTTTTTCTAGCTTGGAAAGCGGGAAAAGCTAAGGGGAAAATGTATATGAAGAACAAGCAGCCTCACCAAAGTATGCCACCAGATTGTAAATAATCAAAGTAACATTATAAAGCCTACTTGTAGGCATTGCTCTATCATAGTAGACTGTTGCAAGTTCCTGGAAAATCACTGAAAATTCTTAAATTCTCTATCTCTCTCTGAATAAATACAAAAAAATGTCCCCTAGTTTCTTGCAACTGGAGACGAACGATGGAAATCTTCATAACGTGGACCGCAGCTTGTTGAAACAAATGGGAACCATTCGTCAGATGCTGATGCTGGAGTGCTCCGATTCGACCGATGTGATTCCCCTGCCCAGGATCGATTCCAGGACCCTGAAACTCGTCCTGAAGTGGTGCAAATCGATGAGGCTTTGTGCCGAAGACGCTCCAGTGGCGGTGCGCCAAAGTATTCTGAAGGAATTAATCCAACGAGCCGGCGGCGAAGATGAGGTCCTTTTTCAGCTGATAAATGCGGCCAACTATCTGCAGATGGAGAGTCTCCTGGATGCTGGTGCCCAGCTGGTGGCCAATATAATCCACAGCTACAACAGTGCCGAGGAGTTGCGGGTACGTTTTAGTATTGAAAGTGACGAGCGATAAGTTAATATGGAAAGGGAGACTCTCTTTTTATCTAAAATATGGAAAATATTTCAAGCAGACAAAAAATGAAGGTGATCTCTAAAAATTTGGCTACAAATAATAGTAGTTTTGTGTGTCTAGTAAATAAATTTTGGAATTAAATAATAATATTATTAGAAAACTTAGTGCCAAGTTTTCTTTTTCTCAAATTTTTCCCTGTAGAAAAAGCTTTCTTTAAGAGATTCTTTAAAAAATAACGAAACTTCCATTTTGTAAGTAATTAAATCTTTATTAAATCTCAATTTGTCGGTGATTATTATTCAATATTTTTTTGTTTGGTTTTCTTTTTTTCATTTTCTTTGTGTTTTCTCGTTTCATGGGATCTTGGTTTTTCTGTTTTCCAAAACTCTCGCTATGCTTATTCCGCTACTTTACTTAACTTCTTTACTTCGCATTTGCAAATTTTCACAACGTTTCTCTGTGGTTTTTACCTTTCAGCGGCCTTTTTTTTTGGCCCAAAAACTTGACTTTCTTCAATGTTTTTCGTTTTGTTTTCCATACTCGTGGTGTTCTTAGTTATTGCTAAAGATCTCTTATTTGTTTTATTATTTATTATTTGGTTTTTTTTTTTGTTTTTGTTTTGCGCATTGCAACGGCAACGGCAAAAATTGGCAAAGATGTGTCGAAAAATAGGGAGTAGGAAGAACCAATGGCAGAAATGAAAACTGGTGGGGATCGAGGAGGAAATGCGCCCTGCTGTAATGCGAAAATCGGTTCTAGATAGCTCGGGGTTCTTCGGTCTTCGCTCTTCCTTTTCAATTCTTTCAATTTTCATTTTATGTTCAAGGAGTTCGTTTAAATGGGTTCGAAACCGACGACTCTTGGCTCTTCTGCTCGAATTCTTTAGCTGGAATTCTTCTGTTGTTGTTGCTGCTGCTAAGACTTGTTCTGGTTCATTTTCTGGTTGTGTCTGTGTGTGACGTACACTATAAATCGCTCCATAGAAAAAGTGTAAACTATGCTATCCCATATTGATAGAGTTGTATAGCTTCAGCTTCGTCTGCTTCGTCTCATATAAATAGGTGTATACATAAATGAATATATATACATATATATATTCTGCCTTTTGTATAGTCATTAAATATGTATAATTTATTTATTCCGCCTTGTCCCGCTCATATATATATTTTTATATTAATATGTATATATGCAATTTATATTGCTTAACTTTTGACAATGCAACGCTTTGAAGCAAGAGGCAGACATAGAGAGAGATTCAGATTCAGATTCAGTTTCAGTATCAGTTTCGATTTTTACGGACTGAAAAGGGATCTCTCATACGATTTCCCCTCAGATCCTGTCAGTTAGAAATATGAAACTTTGCAAAGGAAGCGCCACTGTATCGTTAAATTAATAATGTTTTCTAAATCATTTTGTTTTCGAAATAAGTTGCTTTGTTTTGGTTTAATTTGCTGTGTCTGTAGCTGTATCTTACTAAGTGTCCTTTGAAACAGAGTTCATTACGTTACGTTATGGTTTTTAGTTTTACTTTAGTTTTAGTTTTACATTTACTGTTACGTTACTGTTACGTTTTTTAAGTTTAAATATTCACGAGCACGCGCGAGCATTTTAATTTGCATTTTTTGTTGCCTCAAAATTTACAATTTGCTGTTGTTTTTGTTCTTTTTGTAATTTTCTTTATATATTTTCTCCTTGGTTAAGCTTACTATGTGGAATGCTTGAGTAAAATTTTCAGTTTCCGCTTTTTCCCTGCTCTTACAAAATAAATATTCACCATCCGCCTGGGGGGCTGGATGCTGATGCTGGTTCCATCGGGTTTCGAACTCTGTTCTCTGTCTCTAAAAAGTTTTTAAGTTACGTGACTTACGTCTTAAGATGTATTCTTTTTTCTTACTTTCTTCATTTTTTATATATTTTTTTGGGGCTTTTTTCCATTTCTCGTCTCTTAAAAACTTCATTCTGGGTCCAACTTGCTTCAGTTTATTTTTCCTGATATTTTGTTGCCGTTTATTATTAGAATTTTGTTTATTTAATTTTAGGTTTTCCCAGCCTGCACAATCCTCCGTTTCTCCATTTCTCCATTTCTCAGCTTGAGCATTATTGCCTTCTCTCTTGTCTGCGGTTTTTCCTCTCCTATCTCTCTCTCTCTCCACGATAAGTTTTAGATTTCTACGCAAGTTTTCTTTGGCGATATGTATGTACATGTGTTTTTTTCTGGGGGGAAAATTAAACTCAAGAAACTCAACTCAAGCTGGAACAAAAAATGAACAACAATTCAAAATTATCTTTTCTTAAAAACGTGTCTTTCGAAAAATTAGAATTTATTTATCCGTATTATCGGTATATATTTATATATATGTGGTAGATGGTAGATCTCTAAGTTTAATGTGTTGTTTTTTTGTTGTTTAGGTTTAAGCTTTTTACAATAATGTAATTATAAGTGTAAAACATAATAATTTGTTTCGAATTCTCGTATTTCTGTATTGTGTTGTTGTGTTTTTCTCTCTTCTTTAGTTGGCTTAATTCAAAAATTAAAAATTTATGGAAAGCAACAGTAAGTTTTAAATTAATGCCTAAACTTTAATGCATCAGCCATATATTTATTTATTTTTATGTTGTTTTGCCTTGCTTATTTGCCTTTTTTAATTAAATTTAAATCGAATATCATTATGCGTTTTCTCCTTTGCTGGTTTAATTTTATATAATATAATACATAATTGCCTTGACTGAAGCGACTTAACATTTCTACAAAAGACGAATTCATATTTTGATTTGCGTTGTGAAATTGGCTTGGATATATCGAACAAACGAATTTTATTTACACACAATTAATTAACAAATAAGGAGAGAGTGGTACATAAAGGACTTAAAATTAAAAAACTCTCGCAATGATCAACAGAAACCTATATAAATTATTTATTATTTTCTTGAATGTGGCCTTTCCTTCTCTCGTTTATCGTTTCTCCTTTCTCAAGTTTTCTTCGTCTCTCTTTTTTGCTTTTCCATTTTTTTGTGTATTTTTTTTAGTTTTATTTTATTTTTTTTTTTTGCAATTTCTATGCCTGCTTTTGGAGTTGAAAATTGTTCACTCTCCCTTTTAGTTTTTGCTGTTGGCTTAATTTTTTGCTTTTAAACATTTGTTGACAATTTGATGCTGCATAAAATACAATTGTTGCTTGGGTTGCTGTTGTAATTTGCTGGAAAGTTGCTGCCATTGCAATCGTCATGGCCTATGGAATCTGAAAGAGAGAGTCAAAGTTTTGATTAGTTTTTTGTTCTGAATTTGTTTGCTAATGGAAAAATATTGTGTTGGGTCTTAGGGGAGAGACGGATATATATTTTGTTTAGTGAAATGAAGCTTTATATTACTTGTTTAAATTTAAAACAAGAAAAATCTTAAGATTCTAATCCTTTTTGAAGACTTTAATTGTATTTAAAATAAAAACCAAGTTGTCAATAGCATATTTACATTGTTTTTGTGGGTAATAAATATTTGTTATACCTAAAATTATTGATTTGAAGCTCCTAATATAAATATTTACTAAAAAAGATACATTTTCCTACCATTAGTATTAGAATAAAGCCCTGCTTTCCATGTTCACATTGTGGGCCAGTTTCTTCCGCTTTAAAAATAAAGTGCAGCCGCCACCGCACCACATACAAAATCCAAAAGCCATTACACACTCCCTCTCGCCGCAAAAAAAAAAAAAAAAGGAAAACTAGAAAGAAAAATAAACTCTGCCAGAAACTGCAAGGGAAATAGAAATGGCAAAAAAGCTGGCCGCCATCCGCCGAGTCCTTTGTGACTGCATATCGCCAAAATACATTTGTAAGGAACGTAAACTGGACTGGACGGGGGTGATGGGATGGCAAACTGCACGTGACACTTCACTGGCCATTGGCATTGGCAATTTTTTGCTTGGCTCACTTTGTGGCCATTCGATTTGGCCGCAAGGACACGCCCGCTACATAATTCAGGGGCCGCCATAGCACACAGGGATATGTCTCTCAATTGCGAGATTGCTTTGGCCCCAGAAACCGCCCATGAAGGCTCCTCTCACCACCTCTCACTCAGCCCACTGCCCTCCCACGAGAGCAATTTGCAAAAACCAGTTAGGAAAAAGGAAGAGCTTATCCTTGGCCACCGAAGGCTTAGATACCCTGTGGAAGGCTGCTCGATTTATAGGTAAACTAAGCTTACTAAAGTCTTTGATTTAGCGGGGTATTAATGGATTTTTAAAGTTCTGCAAGGAATCTCTGGAGAATTACTATAAAAACATTCCTTTTATTTACAAAATCAGCAAATGAAAGCACAAAAATACGTGTGCACATCGCTGTGTAAATGGAATTTAACAGCAGAAATTATTTATTGAACGAACATGATTTCAGCTTTAATTGAATTTCTCAATTTCGATTCGTGTTCATGTCAAATTTGTGTGTAAGCACATAAACCCACAGGAATTTCATTTGTTTATGGCGAAAGAATTCAATTATAAGTGTAAAAATTGTTAATCTAAATGAAATCAAATCAATTTTCACACCCAAAATACATATTACATCTCTTGTGGCCCTTTGAAACCTTCTATTTAATATTTTCCTTAAATTTTGCTTAAAATTTACCTCGTCAGATGCCGACTGCCCTCGTGGACGGCCATTTCGGAGGACTTGAACTCGTTTAGCTCCTTGCGAATGGCGGCCTTGTCCTTTGGCGTCAGTCTTGTCCACGGCTTGTCCGCCCTGCGATCATAGTCGTGGGCCTGAGTCACCTCTATGTAGTCGTTGAACCGAATGATCTTCTTCTCCTTCAGCTCCTCGACGGTCGGCCGAAAGCTGAGCTTGCGCAACAGATACGACTTCTTCTCCTCCTTTTGCTTCTTCTCCTCGGCGGGTGATTGAGCTGGATAAACGCAAAATATATATAATTAGTTTAGTTAATAAATAAATAATTAGCAAACACTCACTTTTCAAGATATTGCGCTCGACCAGCTCCTCGGCCGTGGGTCGCATGGACAGCCTACGTATAAGACGCGCTCCGATTGCCTCCTTGGACTCCTTGAGCTCGTTGTCGGTGACCTGATGCAGGATGTTCCTGTTGATCAGATCCTGCTTATCCGGGCGCAGTTGCAGCTTCAGGGACAGCGACTCCTTCCGCGCGAGCTTCGCCAGCCGTGTGTTGTCATTATCATCGTCCCGATAGACAATATGGCCATCGCTCTCGTCGCTATCGCTGCTACTCTCCCGTATCACAAAGGGTCGTGTGTTCTCCTTGTTCTCCACGGTGCACGGCAATTGGATGTTGAACATTTGCTGCCTGCTGTGGGTTAAGCATTCAAGAGGCAGACATTAACACATCATCAACATCAACAACATTATATCATTCACATTATGCCACATTAAATACTCTCTACTTGTATACAAAACACATACTACACGTATAGACACATAGAAACCCACAACAACAGGGACTAACTATAACAACAATGGCCAAGGAGGTGGGAGGGAGGGCAGCTCATGCATGCATTCCCCCTTCATCATCCTCTCCCGCAAGCCTTCATCCCTCCGCAATCTTGGTTAGGGCAATCTGCCAGATTTCTGCCAGCTTCTCTCGTGCATAAATATCCCTGCATGTCTAGGATTTATTCATGCCTCTTTACCCCCATCTTTTCACCTACACTTGCAGTGGAAATCATAGCGTGGAATTTAAGCACCCATTATTATTATGGGACATTTCAAAAGCGTTTGTTTTGCGGATTAATTGTTCTATAAAATTGTTATTTTTCTTTTAATTTATGATCTACGATTAAATGGGATATTGTTGTTTTGCTATATTAAAATATTTTCTGCCTAATTTAAGGAGACTTTTGAGCATGATTCACCAAGAAGTTATTAAAGAAAATTAAGATAATTTGGTGGAAAGCCTAAAACTGATTTGTTGCTATTTTTCCTAGATTTTATTTCTTAAATTTTTCAAAAATATACCTTAAATCTCCAAGTCTATAATTCCAGCCACAACTGTATCTATTCCCTTCAATTTTTTGTCCTTTAAGTTTTGTCACCTACAAAAAAGGGGGAAAAAAAGAAAGCAAAAGAAAAATGCTTTTTTCCACCTCTTTATTTTTCTTTGCTGCTGCGGCAGTTTCGTTTTCCCCCCATTTTCCTTTTCCTTTTTTTTTTTTTTGTAAATGGCACGTGGAGTGCACATCTGGCACACACACACTCACACACAGAGACAGACAAACACACACTGGGGCAAATAATATGCAAAACACATGCACATATACATATGTGCGCAGATGTGTTTGACTTTGTACTTAAAGCTTGAAGCTTGCCTCGAATGCCATATCCTTATATCCTGTCGGCTGCTTCCGCCGCACTTTCGGGGCGTTAATGCAAAACACGATTGGATAAAAACTGAACAAAGAGCATATAGAGTGTGTGTGTGAGTGGGGTCCACAGGGCGTAAGAGTGACGCTGGGCGCTTACCCTTGGGGAAGTGCTGTACTGAAACACATAGTTTCATAGCAACTGTCTCCGAGGAAGTCGACTGGAAATGCCGGGCAGGAAGCCACTCTTTTTTTAGTTGCAAAGATTATAAGGATTCTGTTTTCTTTTTTCCCTGGAACACGATTTAAAGAAGTGCCCTTTTAGGGGAATTTTTTTAAAGGGTTTTAATGAAATTTTTTCACACCATTTTCTAAGCTTTATATCTTTTTTTTATAACATTTTAATCTCTAAAAATTGTATTTTGTAAAGTATAATTCCCTTGCAGATGTGTCAGCTTCCTCTCTGTTTCCTGTATATTTTCCTAGACTTCCTGCTTTCTTTAGCAATTTTTCCTTCACCATTCAAGCGATTTAACCTCCAGCAAAATGGCTTCATAGGTCCATATAACCATAAATTCAGCGCACTCTTGCATTTTACGAGGGAAATATAGACTGATATATAAAGAAAAAGATAGATAGATGTGTGGGGATGGTTAGATATTGGAGGGTGCAGCAAGGCACAACAAGAAATCGCTTTTCCCAGGCACGTTTTGCCTCCTGAGCTTCAGTTTCGCTGCAGCTCTCAGCTACTTTGCATATTTCGATTTTTATTTGATTTTTGGTGCATTATAAACTGCATAAATTGTTGGCTTTATCAGTCATGGGAAATATTCGAAGATACTCTTACTTTTATTTTGAGTGAAGCCTGTCTTTGCGCTTTCCTCAATTTCAATTTAAATTTCACTTTCAATTTGCAATACACACTTGAAGTTTTCACTTGGCCTCTGGACAAATTCAGGGAAAACTTTGCCTAATGAAAAAACTTGACCTAAACACAACGCCGGAAAACTCATTTCCTTTCAACGTTCTCCCTCTACTTCTTCCTGAATATTTCGAATGTGGGAAATATCAAATTAAAACTGGCAGATATTCCTTGGAAAAAAAAAACGGTGTGTGTGTCGGAGGGGGAATTGTAATTTGAAACAAATTCCAGCTTGAAATGAAACATGCAAGATTCGGAGGGAATAAGACAGTATATGTATATAGCAGGAGGAAAAAGACAAAGAAACTTTTATGAAAAAGAAAATCTACACACACTTGTACACTCACACACATACATACATATATATGGAAAGGACTCGAGTGTTGTGATGAGAAAAAAATATAAGACAACTATAAAGAATCTTTAAATACCCAGGAAATATATATTTTGTTATGGAATAGATTTTAATTCTTAGATTCAAGCTCAATATTTTGTGAGACTTTGACACTAATTTTATACTTAAACTAAATTTTGAACTTAAATGCCTTAAATCCCTCTGCAAGGGTATAAAGACACACAGAAACAACGAAAATCGCACAAAAAGTTAGTAATTTAATAAGAAAAGTGTGCCTTGAAGTAGTGTTGGTGATTGCGTGGGTGTGTGTGTGTGTGTAAGCACTACCAGTGTTGTAAAAGTTTCAGCTTTTATTTACTCAAAAAATAAAACAGAAACTTGAACTAAAATACAGACGGATGAGAGAGTGTTAGAGTGCAGCAAAGTGCAAGGATACAATGAGAGCACATTTTTTATATTGTTTTGTTTGGTTTTTTGTTTGGATTTTGTGAGAGGATTACGTTTGGAAGGACTGCGGGGTAGTGTTACATAACAACAGTTAAGGACTAAGAGAGAAAGTGAGTGAGAGAAAGCGATATATCTTTTGGGATGCACTAAAAGCATTTTGCATACAATTTTTGTGTGGTTTTTGCCTTGGTTTTTTTTGGCTTTCATGATTTCACATTACAAATAAATTAGCTAAAAATTGTTTACCATAATCTAATCCGTGGTCGTAGTATTGGCCTGATATTCGTTATTCGGTACATATTTTTTGTTCAATATTTGTTGTTGTTAAGTTGAGATAGTAGTAGTAGTAGTAGTAGTAGATATAGAATTGGGGGAGTTTTGTTGTTGTTGTTGTTCGACACGCACACACAAACGAATCGAATCGAAATCGTATGAAATATATAGAACAAACACAGGTTCGAGGGGGGCAGAAGGGGGGAAAAAAGAGAACAAATTTTGTTATAGAAAATAGTTGGAATAACAATAAAAAGAATAGAAAAACATAACAAAGGGTGTTTCCATCGTATCTTTTGGTGCGTTTTTCTTCGCTTTAAAGTATGGAAAAAGTTGTGATTAAACTAGAGAGACAAACGCAACTCTCTGGGCAAACTTTAGTTGGGCGTGTTTTTTTTTATTTGTAAAGAAAAAGCTACCAAAAAACGTTTGGAAGGTTGTTGAGGGTTGTAAGGATTCATCAACTGGGAATTAAGTAAAACGATACAAAATTTGGCTACTTAAAAAGAGGGAACAATGCTATTTAAGATAAAACATGGAAGTTATAATGCTTAATATTAATTTTCACACTAAAAAGTATATATCTGAAGCCTTTAAGTATTACAAAATTTAAAATATTGCTTGAATGTTGCATTTCAAATGTGAATACAAATGTTTAGCATTTAAATATGGATGATTCTGAACATTAGTTGTTGACTTTAAATATTTAAGAATAATCAGGACATTATTTTTATACATTCTCAGGTAGAATAAATGTTTTAATCGTGAAATATTTAACCAAATCTGAATGGTGAACGTTTTTACACACTTTTAATTTTTTACATATTTAAAACCATTCAGAAATATCCTTGTTCTAGCCTAAAGAGCATTGTCCCTTAAAAATCCTCTAGATTCCAGTCTCCTACTCACTTGAGCGAATAGTTATTGCCTGCCGCATCCTGACGCACCACCAGCGGACGCTGGTTGGCCGACTGTTGCTGGGCTGCTGCTGCAGCGGCCGCCGCCATGGACCCGATACCACCGTTGCTATTGGAAATCGCAGCCGCTGTGGCCGCACTGCCGGCTCCATGCTCCTGCGTGGGCGTCACCGGCGTAGAGGCGGAGGCGGGCAGGATGCCGCCCTTCTTCTTCAGCGCCGACTTGAGAGGAACTGCATTTGGTTTTGGCTCTTTGGCTGGAATTTCCTCGACGCGCTGCGTGTCCATCATGCGCACATGATTGCCACCATACGGGGCATACTCATCGTCCGAGTCGAGCTCATCCTGATCCGGATCGTGATCTGTACAAAAGGATATGCGGAATGAGTGAAAACATCAAAAACATGCTTTGGGGATTGAATTAAAGGGACAAGGAGACAGGGACAGGCCATTTGGGATGTTGATATTGAGTTGAAGCGATTATTTTGGTAAGGAAATACTTTAAAGTTTGTAAATTTATTAGAGTTTCTTTAAACATTTCATTAAAAATTTGAATAACTTAAGTTTAATTTATATAAACATTTATCAGTTCATGTTAGTCTTGTCTCTAAATTTGATTAAATACAAATATATACGTTCGGTTTTTAGTAATATTATCCATAATAAAATATCCAAAATATATCGAAACATCAATTAAATATCAACATTCCCAACAATTAGCATACATTATGAAGTGCGCGTTTTTGTTAATGAGCTGAGGGATTAGCTAGCCTAAAAGGTGGGTTTTTTGGGATTCTCTAGGTGGGAGGATTTTTTGTAAAGGATTTTAGGATTGGGAATTACCATCGTAGTCGTAGTCCTGCTGGTAATCCTGATCGTTAACAGCGCCTGGCCCGTGCGGTCGTCCAGCGATGAGCGTGGGGCTCGGCGTGGAGAACATCGGTGGCGGTGGGATCGGTCCGATCTCCGACAGCGGAATCGGTGGCTCCGGCAGCTCGCTGAGCATAACGCCCGGCGGCAGTTTACCGCCTGGATATGGAGGCGGTGTGCTGCCCGGTGGACCGCCCACCATTTTACCATCTTCGCCATCTATTTGGGGTTTCAATAGTTTGTTTTTTTTTAGTTTTTAAGCATTTTAGGTGTTGGTTTTTCATCAGTTTCATCAGTGTTTCAAGCGGTAAAGGGAGCAGGCATATAGAGATAGATATAATAGAATATAGAGAAAGGTAGCAACACAGAAGATAGAGAGAAATGGAAAGAGATAGAGAGACACAGAGTGAGTGAGAGCAGCTCTTGTTCGCGTCTAGCCAATGTATGTGTGTGAAAGTGTTGTGCTTGGGTGAAAGTGAGTGTTTTTTTGGGTGTGTGCTTTTGTATAAAGGTGTTCCAGAGAGAAAAGGAAGCTGATTTTATAAAAAACTATATCAAATCGTGAATATTTATGCCAAATTATGGATTATTATTCAAGAGAAACCATTAAAAAGATCGTAAATGTGGTTTAAACTCTTTTTAAGTCTATTATTACTTTCAAGAGTTTCTTTAAAATGTTGTTATGAGTTTTTATCACTTTAAAAAGTGTCTAAAAGTATTTAATAAAAACTGTAGATACCAAATTTCAGTTTTTAATTACTAACTTGTAAGTTATTTAATTTTCGTGCTTAATTATGAGTAGTAACTGCCTTCAGAAATCAAATAATATTGCATATATCTTCACCATTTACTTCAGTTTCCTTTTTTCACCTCTCAATTGCCTTATTTTCTAATGATATAGAAAACTAGCTTTAAGGGTTGGCTAATTCCCTTCACTTCCGACTTACACATGTGCTCGTTGTGATAGCAGATGTTGACTCCGCGACGGGTCAGCTTGTTGGCACCCGACAGGGTATTGGGTCGCTCCATCTTCCCATCCACCTGATGGTGCCCACCGCCGCCGCCTCCTGGAGGTGGCAGCATCGAGCCCTGGATGGTGGGCTGCTCGAGATTGGGCGTGGATATTGTGCCATTGCCTCCGTGTTGTTGCTGCTGTTGTTGTGCATCAGTCTTGTCTTTTCTTGGTTCTGCAAGAAGGAAAATAAAATGAAATACAATAATGAGTCAAAAGAGCACTAATTTATGTTTAAAGAACTATCCGCTTGGCTGTTGGTTGTGTGCGGGTCTGTGCACTTGACAAGCTTTTACTTTAATTGTCGTGTGCCAGTGGCTGGCAGGACAGGCTTCGTCCTTTGGGCAGTCAGAAAATTGGCTGCCGGGCAGCTGTTCCTGCAACCACTTGAGTGGCCGCAAAGCTTTCACTTACACAGGGCGAAAAAATCTAACAAATGAGGCAATTTCGAAAGCCTTTTCCTTTAAATTATCTCATAATGTTAGGTATATAATTTCTATATCTTATATAATATATGGGTAGATATTAATAAAGTTTAGACATTTTTGTTGGGATAGAAATATATTTGGCCCTCTCCCAAATTTATTTTCAATAAAAGGTTGGCAAATCAAAGCTGAAAATGTTTATATTAATATAAAATGTAGCATATTTTCTGCACATTTTCTTCGAGTGCTCAACATGTCCCTGCACTTTTTCACTCGTGTTCATTTTCTCCTTGCACGGGAGTAATATTTTTAATTGTTGTTAAAGGCTTAAGCGCACTGCCAACTCTTCTCTCGGGCAAAGCGGTGGTTTTGGGTCAAATTGCGGCAAGGACTTTTCTGCTCCCCCGGGCTGACACGGCGGATGCGCATTATTTCCTTGTTAAATTCAAGTGGCAAAAGGTAGAAAGAGTAAGCGATAATTTGGGGGAAAAACAAGCCACAGTCCAACCGGAAATTGCCCCGAGTCCCAAATATATATTTTTAGACATTATCCCACCATCCGCAAAACACCAGAAAATATCTTATTTTCAGACTATTAGCGAAGATATTTGGATCTCTTTTTGGGGGCCTCGCAATTAAAATTCCACCCTTAATAGACAGGCGACAAGATCGCTTACAAAAGCAATTAAGGAACTGAAAATTCCAAACACTGATCCGGTTGACAGACAGCCGCCGCCGCCCAGTCAAAGAGGAAAATCCTGTGCGCACTAAATGAAAATATATTGCTCACACAGCCGTGTAGCCATATAGCCATCACGCGATTAATTGGCAGACCAGAGACGAGCAAATTAATTCCAATTTTTCAACAAGTTGCGTGGCATAAACAAACCACAGCCCCCGTATAGTGAATAATTCATTGAATATTAAATGAAAATTTGCAGGGAAAAATGTTTCGGTTTTCAGAGGGCGGGAATAGTGTAAGTATTGCATACCAGATTCGTTGTTAATAGCACGTAAATAAATATCAAAGCGTCTCTAAATACGCAGCACAAATTGGCGTACAGAAAGAGAAATTATTTAGAAATTTTTCAAGGGATTTGATAGTTGGGAAATTTAAGTTTTATAAAAAGAAATAATGGGAAATGTATAAGTTTAATATTTGATAAATTAAAATGATAGAAATGTATAAGAATATTAATTCGATTTAAGTCTGAAATAGCTTTTGCTATGTTTTACAGAGCGGGGAATTGATGCAGTTAAATTAATTAAATATTATTTATTATAAAAATTAAAGCAACGTCAAAATATGTATCATTAAAAAGAGGTTTTTACCAAATTATCACAAGAAGTAAATTATAAAACATCTTAACTTTTTTAAAAATAAAAAACCAAACAAATTTACGCTTTTTTTTCTTATTTAATCCGTAATATTCGCTGTAAGAATTTTATAAAATATTTCCCCTGTGCAAAGGCGTCTGTATATATACACTTTAGAGGCGTGGCAATCGTCAGCATCTCGGCAAACTATTCAAAACAGATACAAATTCCTTTGGCCAAATGCCAGCCACCAAAAAGACTTGACGTGTTTGCCTAAATATTTTTTATTATTTTTAAACAAAAAAATATCTCTCTCGCTCTTTTTTTGTTTGACGCCTGAAGTAATGAAATTCTTGTTCGCCTCAAGTTCAAAACAAAAAGTACAGCAAAAAATCCACGAAAAAATCTGTGATGTCTGCTGTCAAAATGAAAGACCGCAGAGAGTGGAAAAAACAGCCCTGACTTTGACATACGCTGCTATGTGTTTATTTATTGCATTCTCTATGACGGCAATGTACACAAAATGGTAACTAATGTAAGCTAAATGAAAACCAATTAAAATGCACAATCAATTATGTAAATGGAGATAAAATGATCTGGCTCCGGCTCTGGGCAATTTATCAATTAGAGACCTGTCAGAGGCTGCAAAATTTAAACACAAAGTGGGAATAGCTCTCGTTCATATCTGATGAAAAGCAACCCAAACACACACACACACCGACACAGAAGATACACCTAATTTTGGCCTAATCTTTTGGGGCTAATCTCTGGGGAGTTTCATCTCTTAGGCTAAAGTTTTCCTTGGCCTCTCCTGGAATCTCTCTTGACTCATTTTCCTCGAAAACCGAATTTCCCTCTTATCTGAAAGGGAACAATGCGCACACTAATGACATTAATTAAGCAGAAAGTTTGGCCTCTAATTAGCAAACACACACACACAGAGAGTAGAAACAAACATGGCTGGAATCATTAGACCCATTCCCCTCGCTTGGCCAGAACCGACACTTGAAGCAAAACTCTAATCAATTATCCTTGGTGCGCCGCGTCTGCAATTACAACGAGGCAAGGGAATGTCCTTGGGACGAGCAGAAGAATTCAAAGAAAATCGCTTGATTTTACCAAAAAGGAAACTTGGCAGACAGCACCCAAAGTCCTTAACTTAACTTCACTTTACATCAAGCACAAGTTTTGCAAAATAAATTATTTAAAATTCATGCCAAATGTGTTTCTGCCTCTTTTTAGCCAAGTTAATTAAAGTTTTGCCTGCCACAATATGATTTCCACTCACGCAATAAAGTTTATTTTGGTTTTCATGCGTGTGTGTGTGTGTGTGTGTGGGCGACACGGTGACGTCACACGGGATTTAGATTCATGTTAAACGTAATGCGGAGATTTATTTATAATTCAACCATCGCCCCGGAAAATCAAATGCGAGGGGAATACATTTACCAGACAGCGAACAATTCGTAATGCAGCCGCCAACTAATTGCGCGGCGAACCCACACAATCGCAGAATGACAGGTACACAGAGGGAAAATGAGTACTAGATTCCTTTGAAAAGGTAGTAATTTATAGGGAAAATTATTGAAGGGAAAGGGGAAAGGGTTTAAGATAATATTTATTATGGTTTTTGGGTTTTACCGTGCACCTTTCACAATAAATATTTGGTATTTCGGAGATAACTCTTCTCAGAACTATAAAACCCATATTTTTTAAACAATAACTGTCCCTAATTTGTCACTTTCTGTAAGTCATTTAATATCTTAAAAAATATTTAAAAAAAACCAAAACAATAACTCCTACACCTGCATTTACTTGAAAACTTTACCTGAAATTATTTTCCCTGCACTAAACTCGTTGTTTTTAGCTCTCAACAAATCAACGAGAAGAGGGTCGAGATGGGGGACCTGCCAGTAACTGCAGGCAATGTGTGGATATTTGATAAATAAGCAATGAGCATTGTGTATTTGCGGTGAATCCACCCAGAGAGCAGGAGCTGAGTAGTCCTGGGAATGATGCCTCTGCTCCTGCAGCAGAAAAGGCCGCAGGCAACAAATTTTCATAGCTCATTTTCAGTTTTTGCATGGCAGGCAAGCGTCAGGCAAGAGGACATTTGGGGAATACACATACGAGGACATGTGTTGGCTCCTTTTCACAGCGAAAGAGAGGGGGGGGAGATTGACAGGCAGAGAGACAGCCTCCCTCTTGACGTCACAACGAAATTACATTACTCATACGCCATGTGGCCGCAGCAGGGTCTTAAAGTGGCGACGGAGAAGGATGAGGAATGCGCAAGGATATGTGGCAACAACACGTGCATTTGACTTCAACCGAAAGCACCAAGAAAAGAAACTGCATCTTGGCCTCCAAATTGGCTGGGAATTACAAAACTGCATCACGTATACGACACGTTGAGCAAAAAACTTGGCAATTAGAACGAGAATGCCAACGGCTGCGCAGGCCTTAAATCAACACTCTGTCACAATTCATTAAATTTAATTAATGCGGCTCTCTCTCCACCCACTTTGGTCTCGTTAATTCAATGAAAACGTAATGGAAAAAATGAAAGGTAAACCATATCAATTTGGTTACATGTCTGGCAATATATAATAAAAAATATATCGAATGAGGGTCAGAGTTTCCCCTGACTTGTGACACATATGGAAAGTCCTTTTGCATGGCAGCAAGTGCTCTTGTGTCAGTTAACTCGTCATCAATTCAGAAATATCTTTCTTTGCTATTTGTCATTCGCCATTTCACAGTTTTTAGTGTTTGCCGAAGCGAAAAACATTTTCCACTCGAACATTTTCCACACGAATAAGTACACACACACACACACTCGCTTGACAATGGCAAATAACTGGGGAAATTTTATTGAATATATAAAAGACACAGACACAGAAAAAAGGGTTTCGCGCTTGAATATTTCCAAGGAAATTGGCATTTTTCGAACAGGTAAACTAGGTGAAATTGTATTTGTCTTCAGAAATTGTTTCCAGTAAAAGTTGAGAGAAAACTTATTAAGTTTTTAAGAAAAATTTTGAAACTATGCTTGGGCTGCAAAGGAACCGATTTCTTCTTAAAGCTTCAGACTGAAAAATGCTTTGAAATTGTTTCAAAGTAATTTATACAATTTTTGTATAGATTTTTTATTGGCATTCCTAATAAATATTTCTAACAACAAGGAAGAGCTTCCACTTAATATATATATATATATTTAAAAACATAATAAATTCAAAGCTACATAATTCACAAAGTAAACAATTATCCCAAAATGTATAAATGTATCTTGGCCTGATCCTTGGGAGAAATGGCTGCCCTTTCACCTTTTCACCTGCTAAGCTGTTGCTTTTCTTGGCTACATATTTCTTTATTTTTCTTATTTGGACTTCCATTAGCCGGCATATAAATTCAGGCACTTGGGCAAACCAGACACAACGCATTCCACTTGGGCCACGCAAAAAATCCGCCCAAAAGTATTCTGAACTTTGGCCTTTCACCGTGTTTACTTTCAATATTCAACTCACGGCGAGTGGATAAGTATATATATTATATATATAAAAAATGAAGAAGGAGAAGTAAAGAAATACCCAGCATTCCGCGGCATTACCGCCCGAGGCGACGGCCGCCGCAATCACAAAAAAAAAAGACGACACATTGGCCCACAATCCGTTTTGGCCGAGATTGAAATGCGTTTGGCATTTAACAGGTTAATGCAAAAATAAACACATCAAACAGCGGGCTGGCGAGCACGGAGAACAAATACCTTTTGTACAATTAAAAGTTTTACGCGGCAATTTTCCCCCCAAAGGCAGCGTGTAAACAAAACAATGCAGCATCGGCATCGCCAAATTAAAAGGCGATTAAAAATAAATTAAGTTTACCCCGGCAATTGTTATAAGCCAAATGGCAAACACAGCGGGAAAGCGAGCGGCGTTGTAACGTTTAACGTTGAATAATGTTTGATTTTCAGTTTGAGTTTTCCCTCCATCGCAGCATCCAATCCCTCATTGAAATGTATACAAAAGGTGAAGGTCGAATGTCGCGGCCAAGGAGAAACAATTTTTATTTTCCTTCTTTTTTCTTCCCCATTAACGAAATTTTTTGTAGCTAGCCCCAAGATTTGTCATCGCAATGAAATATTTGTTTGGGGTCTACTATGAACATACTTCTCCTCGCAAAATAGAATTAAATTCCGTTGAGGTGGCGATTGATGGTCATCCAAAGTGTAGGCGGGAATCCGACAAAATGCGATCGGCTTTGGGGCGGATGCTTAGAAACAGCAAAATCAATTTATTTTCATTAATGCAATGCGTTTAAATATAGACCTCGAGCTATTTATTTTTATAGATTTTTTTGGGAAATACAAATGGCAGAGATTTTTATTAATAAAATTGAGTTTTTACCTTAAAAACTTGACACTTTTGTGGTGGAATATTTGATAAAACTTAATTTAAGCTCTAAAGATATAAAATATTATTCAAAATATAATTTAAAGCAATATTAAATGTTTCTAAAATTTAGAAAACTGAAAAAACAACCTACTAAATCTCTTATTTAAATTCAAAATAATATAAATAAACACCTTAACTATTTTTAGATTCCTCCGTAATAACCATAAGCTTGCCTATTTTAGGCATTCGAAAAAACTGCTCATATTATTTAAAGAAAAATCACTTAATTGACTTTTTTCCTCCACTCTCTCGACAACAAAGTGTCAAATATTCCTCTTTCGAGACGCAAATGATGATGATCGTTATACATTAACACTTAATGACAGTTGACGCTCGTCCGGCTGCAATTTTTACTGCGAATATATATCCTATTTTCTTTTGATTTAGTCTAGAGAACTTGTCGAGGATATTTTGTTTTATGGCATTTGAGAAATTAATGTCGTATTGTTACCTCTTTCACCCAGCATTTAATACGTATTTTTTTATTTTTCAATCCGCTATATCTAAGCGTTATGTATGTATCATATACATACATATGTGGGCTATATAACGCCACAGATTTATGTGATGGCAAAGGGGCTACGAAAAATTGTGGCTTTTCTACTTTCTTAATTTGATAGATGAAATCAGCACTCAGTTATGCACAGGGAAATAAATATAGAAATGAAAACAAATGAGCATCGGCGAGTGCCTAGCGAAGAGTATTAAATAAATTCATTTAAAAGGTTGGACACTGCCAGAAGGAAGGTGCGTAAATCTGCCGCTTTTACTGATTTATGGCCAGGCCGAGAAATTGTTGCATATCGTAAAAAATGAGGCTGAAAACGAGAAAAGCATAAATAACATTTAATTTAAGCTTGAACTCGGAAACGAACCCCGAAAACAAAATAAAAGAAGGGGAAAAGGGAAAGCCAGAAGTGAGAGCGAGAAAAGTTGATGAAAAACCGTTTCGACAGAAGCCCGCAGCATAAAGAATTGGTCGAAAGAACAAAATAATGCCATAAAAATAAAAATCAACAACGTGCGAGAAGGAAAAGTTATGCCAAAGTTCGGGGTCGGCGGCAACTTGAACTGCGGTTTTCGAACATAATCAAAGACTAACAACAAGTGCGGAGGGGGCAGAAAACCGGAAAGTTTACGAGCCGCACACTCGACACATGGACAGCCTGCCCCCCTTTCTTTTTTCCTGCTTCCTGCCACGCCCACACCCACACGCACGCACACTTGGCACACACACGCGCCGCTGCGGTGTAAATTTTATAGATGCGCCGCCCTGAAAAAGTAGGCAACACCAAATGGCAAATGGCAAAAAAGCTGCGCGGAAAAGTGGGCGAAAAACACAAAATTCCAATTAGAGATGTGCCTGGCAAAGTCGCCATCGAAAAGCGAGCATTTTCATTTTCATTTAATTGGAATGCACAATCTCAGAGTCCTTTTTGGGCTTTTATTTGCCAGCTCACTTAACTTTTAATTGGAAATATGACAGAGTTACATAGAGTTTAGTGCGAAAACTGATGGAAATCTTTAGAGAAAGAGCTCTATTAACAAGTTTGGTAGAAAATTGATTTTAAACAAATGTTCTTTCTATTATTTCGAATCTAAATGGATAAGTGAAAGAAGTCCTTGAGCAAGAAGTAACATTATTTGATTTAAAACATTTAGTAAGACTTGAATTTTAAGTTGAAAATAATTTAGAAAATCTGGTTCTTTATTAAAACAATATATTGCATCAGAATTAAGTAATTTTGTACCAAAAGAAATTCATTATTTTAATAAAATATTTGTAAGACTTGAAAAATAAAAAGTACAAACATTCCTATTTTTTCAAGATACAAATTGCAATATAGGAAATATCGAGTTAAGCTCATAGAGACACTTACTGAACCCATAAATAAGTTTCAGTACTTATAAATCACACATTCTATTTAAAACACTAAAAAGAGATACCTTAAATATAAAATCCATTTAATTTTTTATACATTTTAGTTATAGGATACCTTTCCCTTTCAAAAAATCCCATGAAATCAATAAAAGTTGACAAATTACTGCCTAAATAATAGTCCATCAGCAACTTGTCGTCCTGTCAAAGTGACAACATTTAAATTTAACTCATTAATCAAGCACAGCTGCGGACGGACTCAAGTATGTGTAAATCTCTGGAAGAGGTTTTTCTCAGATTTATCTAGCAAATAAGAAGGATTACGCACTCTCAACTCTCGACACAATCACCTGTCATAGGTCGTCGGTCCTCGGTCGTCGCTTGTCTCGATTGCAGATACTTGGACTTTGTTCAAAGCAAAACTTGTAAATCTGCTTAACAAGCCCGCAAAAGAAAATGAAAAATATGAAAAGGGATACAGCTTAGGGAAGAGGGAAACTCATCAAATTGGATTTGTTGTCTGGGCAACAATTCCACGGGTGTTTGCCACTCGTTTTAGCCGATTTCTTAGTGATTCTTAGTGGAGTCTAGTCTGGAGAGGGTTTAAATTTAATGAAAGCACAGAGCCCCCTCCTTGTAAACGGCTTGAGGAGAGACAAGGCGAAAAATCGGCTACAAGCGGCATTAACGAGCCCCAGGGCTTAAAGGGGCTAAAAAGCCCATGGAAATGGAGTGTGAGATTGGGTTTTCTTCTTTTTGGCAGGTTTTCCCGCCATTGTGGCCTCTAGGACACGTGGTGCGAGTGCTGAGTAACAGTTAACGTCACTTTAACACTGCCAAACGAGTTTCCCTGGCCGGGGGGCCACATTTCGGAGCACAGCACACAGAGGCAGGGATAGGGCCTGCCCACACTTATGGGCAAACAGCCCAAAAGCTTTTCACACCCAATTGCTGGAACAACAAAAACAAAGCAGCAGCAGCAGCTGCAGGGGAAAACGCTTAGGAAAGGCCGCACAGCCTCCAAGAGATGAGTTTTCCCTGTGTGTTTGTGTTTCGTACGTGCTTTCAGCTATTTTTTTGTTATGTTTAAGGCATACTCCGAATTATGATTACATTCTGCTGCTCGGTTGGCAAGACTAACTCATGTGTGTCAGTCTAGTACAGTCAAGCTTGAATAACAAAGAGCAAGGAATAGAAGGAGCTAAGCTAAATATGAATTAAATTATATATAATATCTATCTTCTTTGCAAACTATTTATAATATACTTTGTTCCTTAGTTTTACTTTCTCTGGAGCCTTAAACTTACTTCCCTTTTAGGCTGTTACGACTGTATCTTATGCCTCCCCAAAGACCTTATCGAAATTGAGCAGACAAATTGCTTAGCTAAAATAGGTTTAGATACAAGCTTCCCCTCCTAAGAACCAATATATTTTGTTTCTTGGTATTTTTCTGCTGCGATTCCTTTCATTTATTTTTTTTTTTCATTAAATTTTCGCAGCTTTTTCCGGTAACAAGAAAGATTTCCTGCCATGTTTGTTGTTCTCCTGCACAACATAAAAAAAAATATATATAATGCTCATAGCATAGTTAAGGGCGTTGGCTTCAATCAATAGCTGAAGGTCACACAACACCAGGAGAAGTTCACTCAGTCGCCCTTCTTTTTGTTTTTCTCCTTTTTTGTCTAGAAGAGAAAGGAAAATGATAAGCGTCCTGTTTGGCACATTAATCATACGCCATGTGTTGCGCCTGTCGCAGAGCAATTAGTTTCAGCATTTGCGGCTTGAATTATGCATAGGAGCAGCAGCAGCAGCAGTCGGCCCTTGAGATCGTATATATATCTACCTCCTATATAGCCCTGCACAGCGAGAATATTTCTATGAATATTCAAATAGGAATTGGGATATAAGAAAAATATGTAACTTAAAAGAAATACAAACAAGTAAATGACAAATCTTATTTTTAAATTCAAACCTCTTTATTTACTTAAAATTCAAAGCTTTTTCTCTGCGCTTTTCCTTAAATGGTATTAAAAATCTTTTAATTTTTTTAATTTTCCTCTGTGTTTGTTATTTCTGAGAGCATTTTGGGCAGTAAATTGCTTTAATTGACAGCGGAAGTGCCCCGAATAAAACATTTTTAAGGCAACGGCAACGGCGGCGTCACAAGTGTGTTAGAGCCTTGCAATAAATTAGCCATCATTTTTGCCCAACCAACAACGGATGCCGGCAAGGTCATCCTCTTTCTACCATATAATAATGACGATAATCATGATGATTTGTTGTTTGTTTTGGTTAACAAAAAGAAAAAAAAAGAAAAGAAAACACAAGAAAAATCTGTTGACAAGAACTTGAGCGGGAATTTTGGCCAGAATGACATAATTAAAAAGAAATAATTTACTGCCATTGCGAAGAACTGAAAGTGAAAGTAATAAACATAAATTTAAGCCCCGGGAGAGGGAGGTGAAGTCGGATCCCAAGGATTTCCGATTCCTCTAGGGCAAGCTGCTGACTGCCATGATTGATGGCCAAAAGTAGAGCAAAGGCTTTTGTCTTTATGTAACACTCAAGGAGTAGAGTTTATTTGGCAAGCGAATTGTCATCAGCTGATGCCATCGAGAGATATATTAATGAAGCTCCAAGTAAGATGATTGATTGTTGTGAGTTGCCGAGAGACAATTGTTGATCAGGAGGAGTCCTCATTAGGAATATTAATTTCCCGTCCCTCTGTCAAGGGTTTAAAGGACTTTATTGCTATATTTTTGATCATTAAAAGCAGGAAATGTATCACATAAATACAAGCTTCTAAAATTTTATTGATTTCTCTCTTAAATATAACAAAGAATTTAATTTATGGCTTTTCTTAAAATAGTTAAAGATTAAATTCTTTTAAAGAAAGCGTAGTAAACATTCCCTCTGTCTTTGATATATATTTTCTACATTTTTCTAGCCGCAAATAACACTTTTGCTTATTTATTTAAAGTCGTTAAGTGCAAGCAAAATACCAACAATATTTATTCTAGCCGCTCAGGAATTTAAGCCATAGAAATAAAACATATGAATTATGTCCGCACATTAAAGAGACAACATCGAGCGAAAAAATATATATACACATATATATATTGAAAGGAAAAAGAAGCCAAGAGCGAACATATTTTCAATGGCGTCAAAGAATTCGAATGTCGAGAATTTTCACTGAAATGAATCACGGAGGCAGAGGCTGAGAAAAGCGGAAAATAAATTCCCGCTCAATGAGTCAATGTGTCACATGCACAGAGGACAGCCTCTCCTCCTCTTTATTATAATATTCATTAAGCTCGCAACAAAATTAACATGTTATAAATATAAATAAGCAATGAGGAGAGAGAGAGGGAGAGAGCAGACTAGGCACCTAAAATAGACACCGCAATGTATATAGAAAATTGATAGGTATATATGTATATAATAGATGTGGCAAATAAAAACACAGTTCATTAACATGTAAAGACTTCTGGCTGCAACAAATTGCCAACACATTTCGCCTTGCCGAAGGTGAAGTTCATTAAAATTCCGCGTCACTCAAACAACCAAAAAACTGAGCGCCAGCGATTGGGTGAAGGTCGGGAAAAATAGTTTGTTTTCCTCCACGCAGTTTTCCCTGCCCTCTCTCTCTCTCTCTGTTGTACTCATCATTATCTTGGCCATTATCATCAGCATTCGCCATTAGCTTTAGCTTTAGCATGTGCGGACAACGGCTGGAAATTTGTTTGTCCGCTCGGTTTGTTTGTTTTCCTTGGCTGACTGATGGCGGGGCGTCATCTCATCTCTCTCTTGATGACGTCCAGCAATTTCACGCTTTCCCCCTCCCAGTTTTTCCCTGTTTTTCTCTGCTTTTTTTTACTTAATCTGTATTTTGTTAGCTGACGCTGCGAATGTGCGGAAATGCGTCTGCCGCAGAAACATCATTTGGGATTTGAGATTTATCTTTGGGAGCAAAGCCAAAGTAAATTTTGATTGGCAAATAAATAGCAGAAAATTAATTTGATTGGAATTAGATCAATAAATCTTTAAGGAAGGTCTAGGTCAATACAAAACAAGTTGAACCAACCAAAAAAGAGGCTCAATAAATTAAAGAATAATAAATAACCAGATAAAACCTTTAAAAAAGGAAAACTAAACCACCATTAAATAGGAAACACATTAATCTTTGATATAAACACAAATTAATTGTACAATAAATACAGTTTTTATGTAAATTAATTAATATTACACACACACGCAACCCTAGCAAGCAGCTTAAAATCATTTTATATGGAATTATCTATAAATAAATTCAAAAGAAAACAACACACAATTGATTAAATTAAGTTGCATAAATTCCAGTTAATCCCACACACACTTCTCTGGGAAATAAAGCAATTTTCTTGGCCATACAATTGCCTTGATCACGCAATCACAACATAATCTGTGGAAACCTAATGTGTTCTTATCGCCACTCAAGGTAAATTACAATAAAATGTAATGGAAAACCTGAGCACACAGTTCAGCAAAGTGTAATTAAGACACAATCAATCAAAGGAAGAAAAGAAATAACCCATATATATATATAATACCTCTCACTAATTGAATTCAGAGAATTTCAACAGGACCAACTTTGATAACAGCTTAATTACTTGATAACCTGAGGACATCGACATGCTGGCTGTGGATTTATGTAATTAGTTTTGTTTCAGATAGCAGCAGCAGCAGAGCGAACAGCACATGCATACATAAATTACCATAAATCAAAGGGAAATAAAACTGAGGGAAAAACCTAGCACAAGGATGATGATGAAGATGATGATGGTGGTTAGTTAACCGTCCAGGAGGAGCAACTTTCCGGCCAAAAGTCAGCGCTTGACAGTCATTAGTCATATAAAAACGAACAGATATGTAGCTGGCCTGGCTGCCCTGATGTGGGTCCGGATGATAATGATGACAGCCAACATAGCCACAGGAAGAAAAAGAGCCGACAAGCCAGATGATAGTCGTCGGGGTCTCCTCCCTGCTCCTCCTTCCTTGTGTGACCCCCCATCAAGATCAAGGACAGGCGCAAAAATCAAAGCCACAGAAAAGCGAAAGCTAGAAAGGCCAAAAGCAACTGCATTTTATTGCGGCTGGGCTTTGACCTTGAAATAGGAAAAAACTCGGCCTTGGCATCAAGGGGATATTGCTATATAAAATTTCAGTGCTAATTTATGGCAAAATAAATGTTGAGCTTTAAAAATTACATAGTTTCAGATGGTTTTCTGGGTTGAATACTAAAAGTCTTTAATCTATTTTCCAGGCTTTCCTTATAATAATTTCTATTTGTATTATTTTATTATCCATTGAAGCAATTTTTATCTGTGCATAAAAACGCACAATGAAAGTGAATATTATGCAACGAAAGAGCGAAGCCACAGAACCACCACTAAAATATCCCTCACAAAAAAAGATAAACGAAATCTGTAAAAGGTTTTCCTGCACTCTCTGCTTTTTATATATATTATATATTTTTTATATTATTTCGCTGGCATTTATCTAAAGGCCTATCCCCGGGCTTCCTTTTGTGACCGAGGGTTGCGGAACTCAAGGGGACAGACACCTGGCAAAAAGGGTTAATTAAAGTTGAGCTACGCCCACGTCCAAGGTGAGCAATAAATTTTATGGTCTCTCCAGTTTGCGCTTTTCATCTTCTCACAGCAGCACAAGGGGGTTTTTCCAGGACTTTTCCCCCTTTACGTTTTTTACCTTTGTCAAAGCAAAAGCGGCTTCCACCACTAGTTTTCTGGGTAAAAAGAAGTATATTTTACAACATATTCCCTTTGTTATTTACCAATATTTATTTCACTTGTTGTTCTTCTCTAAGAGGCTTACACACAAAACCCTTTTGACAACTTTGAAGTGGCTCTGGACAAGCACAGGAGGGAGAATGAAAAAAAAGGACAATACTTGAGTGGACTTGAAATACAAAACAAGCTAGAGAATAGCGAAGAAGTCCGAAAGGAAGTCGACTTTGAGTAGCAGGAAATTACAATTTTAACCCAAAACAGCAGCAGTTCAGTCCAGCATTAAAATGAATTAAAATAAATAGTAGGGTCAAGACCACGAGATACCCAAGCTTTTGGGTTTCAAACTTAAAAGAGCGGGGCTTTAAATTGTCCTGGAAAATATTGTTACTTAATAATAGTTGAATTTGTATATTTGTTGTTGTAAATATTAAATATTTCTATATAAATTTGTCTTGAAAAATCCAGAAAAGAACAGATTCTTATACAAGTAATGGGTATTACAGCAAATTTAAGAAAGCAAGGCCATTTTATGTAGTGCCAAGTCATCAGGAGCAGAGGAAATTCCAGTGCAAGGAAGTCCTTAATTTGTTTGCCTTTCCTCTGGCCTCTTTTCTCATTCCTCATTTCCCCATTTCCCCCATTTCCCATTCCTTTTTCCACTCTTCTCTCCTTCCCTCTCTCTCTCGAGCACATTTTCATTTGAATTTTTAATTTCGCCACGCCCACATTCTGTGACACTTTAAGCATTAGTTTGACACAGGCGGGGATCAGGGATCCTGCCCATTATTACAGCCAGGATATGATTCTCTGGCATCTATTTAAGTGAGTGCAAACTTTACCCAACATTACGTAACACACATACAGGCAGGGCAAACATTTTGCAAATTTTCAACGCAAATTGTTGAAGGCACAAGCTCCCTGAAAATCAAGGAAAAACACGGCCACGCGTCATGAATTTTTCTCCTCTTGGTTTTTATTTTGGGAGCTGTTGAAAATTTTATGCAAAAGCGAAAAACACAAGAGACAAAACCTAACCAAATTGCAGGAGAACCCTCGCTCGCTTTTGGGTTCCAACGTTAGTAAATAAAATTTTTACTGGCATGTGCAACCAACCAGGGAAACAAAAAACAACAACAACCAAAACCAGCAGCTAATAGAAGAATTTTGTTTTATTTCATTTCATTTTATTTATTTAGTAGGCACTTTTCACTTTCATATAACTAAGCAAACACAAATTTCGGCTCGTAATGGGTCGGCGAGTTGATTCTAATTTAAAGATTAGCATTGAATTATTTAACAATGTCTGGCAGCGGCAGCAGCAGGAAAAATTTGAATTATATGCCATAGAAAATTATGCGGAAATTGTGGAAAATGGAGAAGGCGGGAGCCATGTCAAGAGAGAGAGAGAGAGAGAGAGAGAGGCTCCTCCTTCAGAGGCACCAACATTGATAAATGGCAGTGGAATTAGTTGAACATGGCAAGGTCCTTGGTGCGGTTCGTTTGCTTGATTGTTTCCTTACGCAAACACACTTGTTGCAGTCAAGGAGCTGCCAGTTTTTCACTCGGAAACTAAAGGGAATTTTGAATAAAATTTTAAAGAAAGAAAATAAAGTAAAAGAAGTCCTGTAAAAACTATAAGGAAATTATTTAAAGGAAGTTATTAATAGCATTCAATTTTAATGGTGGCTTTAAAGCCTTAAAAAAATTTCAAACTAAAGAAGAAATATAATGTTGTATCCTTCAGATTCCCTTCCATTTCCTAGCAAATATCTCCTTGAATTGGTCTGGCCAACAACAATTAGGCTTCAAGTGTGCGCTTAAAAAACCCGCAAAACGTTAAACGAAACGAAATGAAACGTCACAGCCAAGAGAATGGCAAACACAACCGCTTTTATACACCCCCAAGAGATACCCCCACCCCAATTCACACACACACACACACACACACACACACACACATATGTGACAATACACACACATTCTTGTGAAAGGCAAACAACAATACAAACAGCAAATACGGCCAAAATCCACGAAACCAGAACGCGACAATTGCGCTTTGTGTTTGCGGAAAATGTGGAGAGGAAACTGGGGCGGTGGAAAATGAGTAGAAAGGGGGAAACGGGGGAAAAAGGCGTGATGGCCAGCGGTATAGCTCTGCCAGTGGCATGCGGCAGAGCCTGTCCTTCAACAAAGTTGACCTTGCACTTGCCACTTGCTGCTGCTGCTGGCTGAGTTTTCCTGTGCCGGATGTTGATTCTCTCATCGCGTTTTCCCCGGTTGCGTTTGCACTTTCAGCCCCATATCTCCTCTTTTTTTTTTTGTGGTGTGCAAGGACGCGGCAGGACCTGATAAACAGACACACACAGGCACGCCTCACTGCACCCACGTGCCGCATTGGAAAGTGCGTGGAAAGTTGTGAAAAACGAACTCTGAATTCATTTTTAATTACATATTTTTTGTGTGTGGAAATTGCAATGGCAAACAAACAGCACATTTTTGTGAGTAATTTTTGTTATTTATTTTATTTGGATTTTTTGTTTTGGAAGCCAGCCAACACACGAATTGTAATGCAAAATAGTTGTGAGTAAAGCTTAGAGCAAATTATTAAATAAAAATCAGGAACTTTTACAAAAAAAAAATATATAAAAATATTTTTTGAATTTGTAAATTAAAAAATGCTTTAAATAATAAATATTATAAATTAACCATTTATTTAAGGTATTTTAAAAATGTTTCTTTATAAATGTTAATTTGAAATCAAGGAACTTTTCTGTTTATTCAAACAAAATATATAAGTTTTTGAACTGGCAAATTACCCTTGAACCAAAAAAAATATTTATATTGCAATTTACACCCGTTAAAATTCAATTAATTCTTTGAATATTTAATTTTTTAATTACTCTCTCAAGCTTATACTTTTTCCCTTGTGTAAAAGCACAAAAAACTACAAAAATAAGTAGATGAAAACCCGAATTGCAATTTAAATGCTGGCCCAAAAAAGTATGCAACATTTGGCGTTTTGTTTTCCTTTTTGTGGGGTGGAAAGTAAATTCATTGAAATTGTTTAGCAAATAGTTGTGCCGTGTTCGGCAGAGATATTCCACATGAAATAGCTTCACTGCCAGCCAAAATCATAAATAAGCTTAGTTTTCCATAGCGAGCGAGTCTAAAAATTTCATTAGATTTCTTTCGCCTGACATTTTCTGCATTTTCTTGTGGAAAACGAGAATCAAGAGGGAGAGAGATTGAGGGCACTGGTGACAGTTTTTCATTTTCCCGTTAAGAAGAAGGAGGAAACAAGAAACAGGATATATCTTTTCGATAGTTGTCCTTACTTTGTCGTGACAGATAATTGATTGCCTCGCTGCCGCATTTCGAATTGATTGCAGCAAGTTTGGGGCACTTTTTGATGGATTACCTGGCATACACTATATAGTATTTCTTAGCTTTACCTTAAATCCATCTTAAAGAGAGAGGAAAACTCACCTGCAAAGAAACAAGATAAAAGTTCAACAGTTAGTGTTATATCAAATTAATTAAATAAGCAGACTTAACATTAGCCCAGGGCCTTATAATTATGTAATTAAATGTTAATCGACACAATTTCGAGTAATTAATTTAATCTCACTGCCATGGCTGCTGTTGATATTTCTCTACTGGCCACAAAGCACATTTGATGCTTCATTTAATCGAGTTAAAACAGAGGGGGAAAGGCGGCCAGAAAGTGTCAACAAAGCAGCTTACCCGCCCACAAATCGTCACCTCATTCTGCAAAATCACAAAAAGTTTCAACAAGTCACGCATTCAATTAAAAGCTCCCTGCTTACTCGGAGTTTTCCCCCACCAACCCGCTTTTCATCGCCCGGCCTGATGATGACTCTGCGTTAATGTTTGCGGATTATATGGAGTCAAGGCAAGGCCCAGGAAAAATACAAGTGGGAAAGAGTGAAAAGGAAAAATAAAAGCCGGTCTCGCATAATGCATTTAATTATTCACTCGCTCAGTGCTCTCGGGATAATTCGAAAGTTCTCCTTATACTTTGGTCCAAAGTTGCGGGCCACATTAGCAAAATTTCCTGGCCTCAAGAGGAAAATGCAGCCTGCAACCTTGAGTTGTTCACTGGTTTCACTTTACAACATGTGAACCAAATTTCGCTTAGCAAGTTTCCCCTAAAAGTTGGATAAGTTTCAATTAATTGCCAATTAATTTCGACAAGTTCCACACAAAACTTGGCTATTGGTCATTTTTCGCCTAACTTCTAATAGGGGAAAACTTTTCCATTCACATTAATGGTGTGAAAATTCATTAAATAGAATCCCTCAAAAGTCGATACTTGATGTTTTCTATGGAATTTAAAATGCTCGTTTAGTGTAAGCTGCTCTTTTGCTAAATTGTTATGCAGTTTAAGTGTTTTGGGGGAAAAGCTGCCGCTATTGAAAATGGTAGAGAAAGTATAATATAAATTTTAGTTGGTGTTTTCTTTATTGAAAAGCTGCTCTAGTTTGAGTGTTAAAAGTTTAGTTTCAGTTTAAATCTTAATAACTATTAAATAAATCAGAATTAATAGAAATTAAAGCTTTGCATTTCATAGATTTAGGTTTGATTATTACTTTGTCTTACTCAAAAAACTCTTATTAAAAATAGACAAATTCTCAATATATTTTCAAAGACACAAGGAACCCTTTATTCCTTGGAAATCTTTGTTAAAATGAATCATAAAGCTGTCCCTTTTACATTTCATAACAAATTACTTCCTTTTGCCAATTAAAACTCTCTCACAAAACTCCTTCTTCAGCAGGATACTTTTTAAGTGAGTGGAAAAAACGAGCACTTTTAACTAGAATTTCCTATGAAAAGTGTATAAATTAAAAAGAATCTCTTTACAAACTCAAAGCAGTTCCCCTTTAACTTCACCCCCTTACTTCCCATTTAAATCAGGGGCCAATCTTTTATATGCTAGAAAATTGCAAAAGTTTTTCCAACCATGCAACCAACTTGGTTTCCTCGGACTTTCCCCTGGGAGCTCCCCCATGTCATTGGAAAAACTACAGCCATATTTGCTCAAACTCTTTTAGTGGCCCTGGCAAAAATAGTTCGTTAGGTGAATGTAAAATCGAAATATTTGAATAATGAAATGAATGCCTCTTCGGATGGGCTAAATAACTGATTGAATGACTCACTGAATGGGAACGACGATGACTGCTGCTGAAAGTAAGATGCAGTTTGGACCTTGACTGCTGCCAGTCGGATTTATGGCTTGAAAATTTTGTTTATATTTTGATTGAATATTTCATAACCTACCGTTGGCATGTAGTCAGCTTCCTTTTGAGCTTGCCCGTGGCATAGATTTTCCAATTTCCACCCCTTTCCGCCCTACCCCAATCCATTACGAAAGCCCCCTCCTGACGGTGGAATTAGATTTTGTGGCAGCATCTCCTTAGCACGAGCACGAGAAAATTTGGCAAACTCATGCCAAAAGTCTGGTAATTGCCAACACACACGTGTTGGCCCCACAAAAACACGGACAGGGAGCACAATTTTCAAATGGCCTTATGCAATTCATTGGGCCAACAGAAATGATCCTGAAACTCATGCCAGAAGTTTGCATAGTAAAGAAATTTATATGAAACACTAAGGGAAAATTATGTAAATTTGGAAATATTTCATTCCATTAAAGCATCCCTTTAAAAAAGTTTTTGCTTTATTATTGTTATTTCCTATTTCTAATTTCCTTTTTACAAAGAATCTACTTAATATTTAAAAGAATTCTATGTTTTCCCAATTAATATTATATTCTTCTTAATATAATTTGTATCTCATTATAAATATCTATTCAAAATATATCAAAAATATATTTCCCAGTGTCAAAATATAATAATTCTCCAGAATCCACCAAGAAGCATACAACATTTTTATTACGAGCAAATTGTGCACACAAATCGATCAAAATTCGAGGCGACAATTGTAGGGAAAAGCATACCATTCCCATTTCCCATTTCCACCCATATTTTCCAGCTGCTGCTACACAATATACATTTCTCGTTTCTCATCTTTCTCCGGGGCAACTTTTGTGCCAGCTCAATATGCAATTCCTGCCTGCCAGCAAATGCAATCAAATGATGGCAAAGACGAGGGGGCAGGAAGGTTAAGAATTCAGGACGAGAAAGGACCCAGCCCTCGCAGGCGGCAATTGCATTGAAACTTATTTTTATTGACACTTTCTGGTGTGCTGCTGTGCTCTGTGAGAAGTCGGTCTCCTCCGCAAATGTTCAACATTTGCATATCGGCCACAATGGCCTTATCGAGTATCATCCAGCCACCCACTCCGCCTCTCTCTCTGGGGGAAATCAGTCTGGTAATAATGGGGTTCGTTACACGCAGAATCAAACAAATAACCCACAGATGAAGGGAGGGGAGTGAAGTCTTGATTGGATGGCTGATTTAAGGGCAGTGGTTTTACTGAATGATTCAATTAATCAACTCTTGGTTAATATTGAAAATGAATAAATCTTTTCAGGTTGCCTTAAATTTAATTAGTAAATCTGTGCAAGTTTTAAATGGTTAATGAAATTGTATTTTAAAAGATCTTTGCTGATTTTATTACCAAAATTTAAAGATTAAATATAACTAGTTATTGCCAAAGAGCTCCTTTATTTTCCCACATTTTATTCGCTGGCATTTCCCATATTATAGCTCACATCTGCTGCTAAATATTTCCCCATCACAAACTTTAAAGCCACTTCACCATAAACTATCAAATGCAGCTCGTAGCTGTCTCTCTTTCATTCCCCTCTCCTGATCGACACTTTAAGCTCTTTGTATTTGCGTCAAAGTTGACACAAAAAGCAAGAGCTCAGCTTCCGCTGTGCCCCATAAAAGTTTTCAATAAAGTTGCAGGCTTAAGCCTAATCGCTCTACCTCCCACAAAAATACAAAAAAAAAAGAAGAAAAAGAATGAGGAGAAATCCTCCCGCCTGGACGCAGCTGCAATTTGGTGGCTCCACTTTATGGCTGACCACGCCCATTATTCTTACACACACATCTCAGGCATCGCAGCCACTTTCACCATATAACACACTTTATTACCGCCGCCATAAAACGCTGCAATGCCCCAAGACCAATGTCCAATGTCGAATGTCCAAAGCAATGTTTCATCACAGACTTTTGAGGGGTTGGAGAATGGAAAGCTACCCTTCTGCAGTACCAAAAGTGGGGGGAAAAATCAACAGTTTAACTGTTTTACATAAAGAAAAAGGAGGAAGGAAAAAAGCGCTGCCTTAAAGCTATTTAAGGAAATCATTCGAGTCTTAAAAAGACTTAGTATGTCTGAAGTTAAACTGATAGTTTTTGTTAGGAAAACTTTAAGGAACTCCAGATGTTAAGAGGATTTAACTTATTTTTTAAAGAGACCTATTTAAAGACAATTTATTGATTTATTTATTTATTTATTAAATGCAAATTTTATAAGATTTAAAACATATTTTTTAATAAATATTTTAAATAGACATTTTTTAAAGATTGATGCATATTTTAAAAAGACATATTGAAGAGATAATTAGTGTGTTTCCTTGAAAACCATTCTCAAAATCTTTTTATATAATTAAGGATGATTTAGAAATTACTGCGGCTTATAAAACACTTACATACAAAAATAAGTAAAATATTGTAGCATCATTTGCGATAATGTTTTAAGGAGTTTAAAGCCCCTAGAAATTTCTGTATAAAATCCGAATATTTAATAGAAATTTCAACAAAAATTGTAGACACACATTTCATGCAAAATATAAGATATAAGAAGAAATCATATAGTTCAATTCCTTAGAAATTAAACCCCATATTTCCTTCATAAAATTTAAATAATTTTCCTTATATTTCCCCCATAAAATGTATATAATTTTCCTTGAATTTCTTTCCTCCCCTAAGTCTCACCTAAACTCCTCTTGACCGTGGCACGTGGCTTGCTGGAGCCGCTGTTCAACGTGACCGCTATGGTGGCCGTTGTCCGGGGCTTCTGGAGTCCCAGTGGCTTGGCAACTACGGGAAATGGCTTCTGCTGGCGCATCAGGGTTGAATTCTGGTTTTGGCTTTGATTCTGATTCGCATTCTGACTCGGTTTCAGGCTATGCAGGTGCTGGTGTTGATGCTGATGCTGATGCTGATGGTGGTGGTGGCCACCCATCAGAGTTGTCTGGGTCTCCTGGTTGGTGGCACTCGGTAGCGCCGAGGTGGACACCGATGTGCTGGATCGCTTATAGCCCTCGGTGAGGAAGGCCGGCGGCGGAGTGATCGGTGGCGCTGGTATGCACATTTGCTCATCCACCGGCGAGCTGGCCGCCGTGCTGGGAGCCGTGATGCATTCCCTTAAACGCAGGCCGCCGGGCTTTAGCTGATTATTACTGCTGCAGCTGGTGCTGATGTTGTTGCTGCTGTTGCTGGTGCTGCAACTTGGGGCATTGCTCGGCGGCGTGGTGGTCTCATTGCAATACAGCTCCAAATGGTGCTTGTCGCAACGCCGCCGCCGGCGTATGTTCGGGGCAATGGTCTTCATTTTGGTGCCATTCTGGGAACTATTCGGAGTACCATTTATCTGCTGATTGATGGACGGTACGCCGTCCTTGGAATTGAGTCGGATGTAGTGGACGCGAAATATCCGTAGGGGTTGCTTGTTTTGTTGCTGTTGTTGCTTTTGCTGCAAATATTCCTTGTAGGTTTGTCTACGCTGCTGCGGCAGCTGTTGCTGCAGCAGTTGCTGATGCTGTTGCAGATGCTGCTGTTGCTGTTGCAATTGTTGTTCCTGATGTTGCAGTAGCTGATGCTGCTGCTGCTGCTGTTGTTGCTGTTGCGGTTGCAGATTTTGCAGCATTTGGTGAGTTGAAAATTCAACAGATTTTCTACTCCTTTTGTAAAATGTATGTCCGACGTATACTTGATATTCTTTTTAGTTAAAGCAGATGTCTGCAGCATTTAATGTGTTCTTGTAAATATAAAGCATATATTTCTGATTTTATGCTGAGTTTGCTTCGTTTTCTTGTAAATATTTCGCCAAGTTTTACCTCTTGTTTTTTCCGTTTATTATAAATTTATAGAAAATAGTAACTGTTTAATATATATATTATTATATATTGCGTAAATTCATTTATAGGCATATAATGAAATATTTCTTTGATTTATTACATTCAAGTATATATATATATTCTCTGTTTTAAAATGGAAGCTTTCAATTGCGGCGTTTTGTAACTTTGTTTGCTTTAATTTGTATAGTGTTTCATCCCGTTCCAGCTTTCGTTTTATTGTTTCGTCTGTGTTTGCTTTGGCTTTTCGTAATTAACAAATATTTACTTAGTTTTGGTTTTGTTTTATTGGCTGAGCTTTGTCACCTTCGATTTAATTTCTGAAGCGTTTTTATAGTTAGAAACTGCTTAAACGTTTATTGTTTTTAAATAAGAGTTCACATTAAATGTTAGTTTTGAAAGCCTCTTTAACACGCTTTGTCTTTTATATTTACTTGAGAGTTGTATATATATTTTTGTAGATATATCATTTATGTATATATAGGTTCTTTATATAGTTTTTGTATATAGACGTTTATATTCTTTTAAGTTTATTTCTGGAGTTCTGCTTAAGTTCTTTTGTAAACAACAACCGACCCGTAGTTGAATTGAATTTTTGTTTATTTATTATTGTAGTATTTATTATAGTTGTTTTTAGTTTTTAGTTTGGTTTCAGGAAACACAATAATTCGTTTTTGTAGTAACTCTGTTTCGGTTTCTGGTTTTTCTCTTCTTTTTGCTGTAAAATACAAGAGACATTTTCAAGTCAAAAGGAGGTTCCCTCTTCCTCCTTTTGTTTCTAGAGGAAAAACTTTCTTCCTTATGAGCTTTCTCGATTTCGGATTTCCCTACTTCCGAGTGTTTTCTCTGTCACACCACCACACCCATGGAAATTGCTAATCAAACAAATGACTCTAGAGGCTTGGCTTTATCCAAAACTCCCCGCATTTTGAGGCATTATGTAAATGTTTTGAAAAAAAAGAAAGGAAAACCAAAAATTAATGACTTGGCAGAAGAAGGGACCAAAAAATAACAGAAAACAGCAAAAGGGAAAATGTTGAGAGGGTCCTGGGCGTTGTTATTGATGCCAAATATTGAGGCATTGACGTGGCCGTATTGATAGCACTCGAACGTGACTGAAATATCGGAAATGTTTCGCAATTAAGAGCCGAGCTGAGAGCTGAGGCGAAACGGAAGTGCAAATAATGTAATTTTGATGTTATTTGCGGTTTGATGGGAATTCAATTATGAGAAGCTCTCCATATGCCACATCAAAAATCATAGCCTGAGAGGGGGCAAAGACGCTGAAGAAAAATGCGGGACATCAGGAGACAAATGAGGCATGCAATCCAAAGAAATGTCCTGTCATCGCAGCACTTATCCTGGCAGCAGCACCAACAAACACGATGAGGAAAATGAAAGTGAAATTCCAATTCCTATTTCGAAGCTGGCAGCGTAATAAGCCAATCAATTCAGTGTCGGATGAACTGCTTCATTAATTTCACTTGCACCCAGATAGAGAGGGGAAAGCCAAGAGGGAGATCCTTGGAAAATGAAGGAAGAATTATGGTAGAGCATCACGGTCGCCACTCGCATGGCGCAAAAGTCACGTAAAGCTCAGGGGCGGCAGGAATTTGAGGAGCAACAGCAAGCAAATAAGCCAGCTTAGCTTAGCTTTTCACTCCCCCCAACACTCTTACAGTTTTTCCAGCTGCCCACCGTCTCCCTGAACCCACTGAAGGATACTTCAGCAAATGGCAACCATATCGATGGCCATTTGCCTCGGTTCCCCAGCTGGTCCGCCTAACCCCCAGGTATTATTATTTATGTATCCCGCAGATACACGGGTCGAATTTCGTTTCTCAGGTGCATATTTTCTTGTTACAAAAAATTAAGTATAAATACACAGATAAAAAAATATAGAGGGGACATAGTTTATAATTCATTCTTCAAGCTACTTTTAATGATATATTTTTAATAAATTATTAAATATTTTAAATAGTAAAAACTTATGAGGGTTTTTGCTTGGAAAACTTGTTAAGCTGCTATTTATCGTAAATTAAAAATTCATAAACCTTTTTGCTCTGCACAAAAACACCCGAAAAAAAGCGAAACTAAAAGTCGTCTGCCAAGTTTAAGGTTTAAAGGTCAGTAAATTATAATTTGAGTGGGCAGTGGCCCTAGCAGGATAATGATAAAGTTGGGATACAACAATTTTCCACTTCAATTTGCTCTCCTCTATCTCCTTCTTGCCTTTCCTCTAATTGCCTAAGAAACTTTTCCCATTTTCCCCTTCATATGAAAATTCTTCACTCATGTGGATTGAGTGGTTTCTGCTGCTGCTGCTGCTGCTTCTGCCATTTGTTTTGTTTATTTTTGCCTCAAATCGAATTGAAATTTTCGGTAATTTACTTTCTTAGTTGCAAATAAAACTTATAATTGAATAGCTATACCAATGAGGGTGGTGGCATGTGTCTCTGTGTGTGTGTGTGTGTCGAGGCTGATTCCCAGTTATTTGCACAAGTTTCTGGTTTTATTCAGGCCTAATTGTGGGCTTTATTCAATGCCAAAATGTATTTATAGTGACATGTTTGAAGTATTTCTGCTAATGGGATTAGAAATGAAAGTGGCAGGCGGAGATAGTACTCCTGAAATAATTGAAGCAATTAAAAGATAGAAGACTTTCCTGTAATTTATACAATTAATTCATGTTTAATTGTCTTGGGGTTTCCTAGAAAGTCTAAGCTTTATACAAAAGAGAGTGTAATTTATTGAACAAATTAATATTTAATGACCAGGAACACACTTTCTTTACAAATCGCAACTTCTTTTAGTGGAATTTAATACTTAATCAACAAAAATTCCTTTTGTTTTATAAAAATATTTAAAATATGAATTTATTTCCATGTTTCTGATTGGCAAAAATTCGAAACATTTTGCAAATAACAAGAAAATCAGCTGAAAGTTAGCATTTATATTCTTACACACAAAATTATTGCAATATTTAAATATTTTTCTGTTGATTATATTTCGTTGATGATTCTTTCGCATAAATTCGTTAAATCAAATGCATTTTCGCATAAACACACAATTAATTGTCAACAAGAACAACAATAACGACGACAAGAGTTTAACAAGAGTTTTTTTGGTTCAACACCTTGACTTTGTGTCTAGGCCATATTTTCTCATTTTCCTTTTCAGATTTCTCTCGGCCAAAGTCAATGCACTTGTTTGTTTAATTTTTCAAAATTAATGATTCCACTCAAATCTCAGAGATATATATTTCTATGATTCTTTCTATTTTCTTCTAGGCAGAGAAAGAGTGTGTCTTTCGCTTTCATTCACGGCCGGACGCATAAAGATTTATTTATTTATTTTGTTGTTGATTTTTGCGTAGCACCGAAATGAACAGAAATCATAAAAAATGAACGGCAGCGCCACCACATAAATTGCCAAAGCATAAAAAATTTAAATTAACTTCGCACACACCCACACACACTTTGCGCAGATAAATACATTTAACAGCTCATAAAAAAATCGAGGGAAAATGGAACAGAACATAAAAATTACCCGATTAAATAACAAAAGGATATTATCAAGGGAAAAGCATAGGGATGAGACTAAATCAACTCAATGGAAAACGAAAAGACGCGCTAATTATCCGGCTCGTATCACATCACAATTTGTTTGGGCCTTGAGTCGATGGTAAACATTTCTCGAACTCGAAACTGTCTTTATTTTGCTGTTTGTTTTTATTCCGAATGTACGAGTTGTCACTCAGAGATTTCTGTTTGATTTTGGTTGTTTCTGATTTTGAGATTCTGATTTTCTCTGTGATATCTTTTTATATAGAGTGTTCGGAGGTCCGACGGGCTCGAGAATTGCCAACAAACTGATGCCAAACGGAAGCCGTGCCAATGTTTTTCATGTCGCGAACGGCGACGAGCGACGAGCAGCGGCCAAAACCACACACAGAAGGCGCTGTGGAGGAGCCAAGTCCAAATCCGACCAACAACCACCCAAGAATTTTCGCATTTTCAGCCACTGATAAGCGCAACGCCGCCAACGAGGAGAGAGCGAGCGAGCTTTTCCGCTTTTCCCTGGCGCTCTTAAATGCTCTCTCTCTTTTGTTTTTCAGCCACTTTATTTTTTTTGGCTTTGTCAATTAGCCACATTTTGGTGGCAGGACAATGGCGCCATAAACCAATTATTAATGACACCTTGCAATCCTTTTTCGGCTGCATAATTTAACTGGTTTCGCAAAGTTTTCATTATGAAAACTGTCGCTTCGGTTGGGTTTGCATAATGCGATGGCTGACGGGAAAATTCATATGGAAAAGTTATGGCAGAAAAAAAGAATGGAAAGGCAGCAACGAGTCCTGCATTTGACGGATTTTACGGAATACTTTAGGGTGCCATAAGTAGGGATAAGCCTCAGGAAAGTTGTTGCAATTTTTGTTGTTAGGGAAATGGGATTAGTAGAAAGCTGTTTTAGATTATTGATGCCTTAGAAATTTTGGTAAGAATTGAAATTGTATAATATTTTGTGCCTTGAGAATGTAAAAATTCTTTAAAATATAGAATAATACCCAGATATTCCATATTTTGAAATTGAAGCCTTTTTTAAAGAAATGTAGGACCATGTATATAATTTTTTAAACATTTAAAAAATATATTAAAATTATAAAAATTAATATTTTATTTTTTAGGAGCTAAAATCCCTTTAAATTTCTTGTCAGTTTAAAAATGTATTATAATTGAGTAATAGGATTAACTTTAGGACATACTAAACTTCAAAAATTAAAATAAAATTTTAATGCCATCCAAAAATATTTTTTAAATTCATTAGCTGCTGCTTTGTTCCCTGAATCAAGTCATTTTTTCTAGAAGACACTTTAAATGATTTATAATAAAATAAGTCTGTTAAATTAAACAATTTTGAGATTTTGAATGGGAAATATTACAAAATAAATTATCTATACGTGCAAATATTTTAATATTTTAAGAATTTAAATAGTTTTTAGGTAACTATTTTTATAAATTATAAATAATATTATTACATCTTTATATTTTTCCCTTAAAAACACTGCACCATCTCTAAGAACTTAGAACATTTGATTTTCCCAAGAGTCCAAAGCTTGTAGAGTTTTCTCTTTGCACAGGCAAAGCTTTTCTCTGTTTTCTCCGCTTTCCTCGGCTTTTCTCTTTGGCGCTCTCATTGGCCATTACACTTTCATGTGTGTTTTGTTTATGCCATGTTTGTTGGCCCGGCTTGAGAGCCTGTTGTCCTGCTGCTGCTGGTGTCCTCACCCTCATTTTCCCTTGAATTTTCCGCAGCAGCATTTCTCCTCGATTTTCCCCCATTAATGCACGCCCCACAGTCTGATTGAAATCATCAGGAGGCGGCAGGAGTTTTGCGGCTAGCCAGGCAGCAGCAGCAGCTGTAGGAAAATGAAAATGAGGAGCTACGAGGCGGGAAATGCAAGGAAAAGCGGGTGGGCCACGTGCGTCAATGCAGCCACCAATACCACTGCAAATAGTCATGGTCATGGCCACACAGATGCTCTGTATGTGTATGTGTGTGTGTTTGCCTGTTGCACATGCAACTGGCAGCGTAAACCCAACACAAAACCAATAATATAACGCATTTTCCATATTTAATGGAAGAGGAGGAGAAGGAAGAGGGAAAGCAGGAGGCTTTGCCCAAACAAAGGGATCATAAATTTAATCAAAATGGAGCCTGGCTTTGTTTTGCCTTCATAGAGCGCGAAAAACAAGCTGATGAATTATTGTAATTAAGTGAGCCAAAAGCAGAAGCAAAAGCCTCCAAATGAGCGGAAAGTGTGGGAAAATCTTGGGGAAAATCGGGCTGCGTGTGAGTTTTTTTTTTGTGGTGGAAAGGCAAATTAATGCCGAATGTGCCAGACAAGTGGCAAATTAAAAGAGCCCAAGTCCAAGTCATTAGCGGAAAGTAGACAACAAAACATACAGGGTATCATGATAGATAACGAGAGTATTCAATAAATAATGTAGGAAAAGTAGTAAAAATATTTATATATATACAATTAAATTTTAAAATAGTTTTTAGAGGTTAACATTCTAAAATAGTACCACACATTACGCTAAAATTTTTACATTAAAAATGTATGCTTTTAGACATCTTTAAATTTTTAAAACAAGCTTAATAAAGTTTCCAGTTAAATATCTTAAATATTTTTTTAAATATTTAAATAAGCTAAGGAATTGCCAGTACAAAAATCACGCATTACTATAGAGTTTGAGAATTTCTGGTGACATATCCTTCAGTTCTTAGATATTTATAACATTAGCAGCATTATTTTAGGCATTTTACTTTTAATAACATTAAAGTTATGCTTTCCATTGATAAAACAGTATTTTCTTTATCGATTTGATTTCCTCAAATTAATTTATTTATCACCAGCAAATATTTCCCATGTAATCCAATACCTTGAGCAATTTCCCAGTAACAAATTTGCCAGATCCTTCTTGAAATAATATTTACTATTCAGTTTTCCTTAAAGGAAGAGCCGAGAAACGGCACACCGTTTGAAAAACTATACCCAGAAGTAAGGGGAAAAGGGCAGAAGAAAAGGTGGCGTAGAGATAACTTTACCGTTGATGAGCAAACACTTCAAAGTCATAACTTGATGGCACTGACTGTCGCCTCTCATTTCCTTTATCGTCCTTGGCCGTGTCCTTCTCCCTGTGTCCCTGTCCCTGTCCTCGTCCTTTCTTGCAACATCCAGTGCCATCAATGCCAGGCTCCATCATTGTCATTTAGGAGGACTCTGACACACCGAAAAGGAAGTGAGCGCCCACAAGGTTAAACACCAGCTCTAAATATAGTATTTTAGTAAGAGCACAAGGAGCCAGGACAGTGGACAGTGATTTGAATTGAAATTCCCGCAGTTCTCCAGGGCAACCATTTAAGGACAACGAAGCTAGAGCTAATCAAGGCCGGGAATACGTGGAAATCCCCCAGAGGCAAACATCTGACTTCATCTCTCATGCGCAACAAGGGAGAATCGCTATCGTTGTCCTCGTCGCTGCTGCTGCAGAAAATACAAGGAAAATACAAGCGAAAAACCAATGCCAAATAGTCAAGTATAGAAAACACAAGTTTACACAAGTTTATGGCTCCCATACAAGCGACGATATATGTGAGACAGCCACGCAATGATTGCCGAAAAAAGGAAAACCCAAAAGAGCCAAGCCCAGGCTCAGGCACAGCCCCAGCCAGATGGCGAAAACTATGGCGGCTGGCGGCGGGCGTCCTTCCGCTTTTGTTCTTTCAATGGGTGGGAAAAGGCGCAGAAAGGGGTGGCAAACGAGGCCAAAGAGGGGCACAAATAGGGGGTAAAAACACACACAAAACACAACACAACAAACAACAGAGATAGCTGGTCGAGGAATCACACACACAAAAAGGATGGCGGCTGCCAGCATCATGGACCAAATAAAATTCCAAGGAAAATGAAAAATAAATACCAGAGAAAATGCAATTGAAAAATTGTTGAAAAGACACCAAACAAACAATATAAAAATCTGATTTGCAAAATGTATCCCAAATAAAAGAGGTATTTATATATTAAATAAAAAGTTGCCAAGAATTTAAATTAGTGTTTTATTAGTTCAACGCAAGAAATGTTTTCTGGGGATAAAAATGCTTAATATATATTTAAAACTTTTTTTTTATAAATAACCAAAGAAAGTATAAACATTTTTTATGTCATAAACTTCATATTTAACTCTTAAAATAAATAAGGAAATAAAATCTAGTCCTATATTTATTATTAGTTTTCCCTACAGTTGCAAATAAAGAACAACAAAGGACGACTAGCTGGAACAACACACAAAAAACTGCTTACATAATCACAAAAATACATCGTAGGAGCCTGTGGACCAGGACAGAGAAAGAGAGAGAGAGCACAACACGTGCAAGAGAGGGTGGGGTAGAGTCGCATAGAAGGAGAGAGAGGGAGCCTTGAAGCCTGAACTTGGCTTTCAATGTTGCCTGCGACTTGAACTTGAATTCGGTTTTTGCCGACTGCACGGCACGTGCTGGGAAAATCGGAAAAGCTCTTTTCTCCGCCGATTAGCCTGCCGCAAAAGCTGCTCTCTTAGCAGGACTCTCTTTAGTTCAAAAGGAAAAAACTTTCCCTTTCGCATTAAAAATGCGAGTGACGCAAGTTATCAAAAATTTATCAGCCCAAAGAGAGAACAAGAGCAACAGGAATTACAATTGTCCCCGGCCCCAAAAAAATCCTACACTATTTTGCTTCATAACTCTGAAGGTTCAGGCTTTCTTTTTTCCTTTTTTTTTTTGGGATGCAAACAGGTTGTTTGCTCGGTAGACAAAGCACCCGAGTTGGTGTCCTCAATTTTATAGTAGTTTCCATTCGGGGGCGTATACTTGATTTTTGCCCAAGGAGCCCGGCTAAAGCCGGTGAATTGGCCAAATTAAATTTTAATAATTAAATGCAGGCGAAGACGACGAAGGCCTAAGACCAAAGGCACGTGCAAAATTTGCATGCGAAATTCGGTTAAGAACTCAGCTCAGCGAGCACATGCCGTTGCATAAATAAAATCGCTTTAAAGGAGCCCACACACACAGAGATACAAAATGACAATGACAGGCGATGATGCGGATTTCAGGGATTGTGGACATGGAGCTGGGAAATCCTTAGCGATAGTATCGGAATATTGATATTCAGTAAGGACAATTAAGCGATAGTTAGCTATGAATTTTGGGGAGATGTCTGTCCACAGTGGTTATGGGTTAGTTAAACCATTTTCTTATTTTTAAACTATTAAGGAAAAATAACACCAAGGTTCTATAAAAATTACAGCATACAAAAAAAATATTTAAATATTATGAATGTCTTAATTAAGAATTTCAATTCTATAGTAAAATTAATATAACACTTTCTTGTGTTAGGAAACTATTATAACTTTAATATAATAATAATAATTTTTATAATTATGCCATAATCTTGAACCTCCTCCACTTTTCCTTCCCTAATACGAAAAATCGGAAAAGTGGAATAGCGCTGCGATTCTGGATGTGGCTGCCTGGCAATGTCAACTTTGATTGAACGAACAGGACAGCGCCGTCACACGAAGAACCCCCTGGAATCCTTCGATTGAGCCGAGTCCCTGAAAGCATTTGCATAAGACCACCTCCTGCTCCACCTTATACATTGGTCAACGGCATGGGAGGGAGGGAGGTAGGTAGGAGCAAAGAAAGCGGATTGGAAAGCCGGCGAAAAAAGGAAGAAAATCATGTAAATCGCAAAAGAGGAATTGATGCAGGCAAAATAGTCGTTAGAAAAAGAGAAGAGAGCCCTCTTCACGAAAATCGATACAAATTATTTGGAGTTATTTTTTATAATTGGAAAGGGGAGACAGGCCTTACAAGGAAAATTGAAATGTTTTCCACATCAGAAAAGGGAAATGGACAGGTGCCTACGGTATTGTTTAAATTGGAAAAGCATGTTGATAGGAAATTATGATTAAATCTGGGAATTAATAATATAAAATATGTCTCAAAATCTGGTAGAAAAGAGATTATACATTATATTATGGATTTATTATTTCTAATCAATTTTTACAATGTTAAAAATAATTTTTTATAATAATTAACCTATTAAATAATATCTTTTAGATGTTTCTCATTTAAAAACCCCCCAAAAAACCTTTTAATATTTTAAATAAAACCCCAAGTAAGCTCTGAAAAGCTCACCCATTTATACTTCATCTCAATACATTATTTTTACAATTTGCCTGCTGTAAGGGGTTTAAATCAACCGCATATTTTACGAAATTTACAATGCATAAATTTACCCAACCAAATTCAATTTGCATTCCTTTAAACCACGACGAAAAACAACACAAAAATTGTCCCCATATTGTGGTGCCGTAAAAATCCCTGCTCCCTTCCGCTGCTTGCCACTTCCTATATCTTTCAAGTTATCCCTCAGAAATCTAGGCAAGAGGCAAGCCAGAGATAAACTAGAGAATCCTTGGGACGGACCATCGCACGTAATTCATTTTTATGAGCTGCCACAACTTGTTGGCTCTGGACAGTTTGGTTTTAGCCCGAACTTAACGAAAACAAATGATAATCATTTTCATTTTCCGCCCGCAAAATGCAAATAGAACAACAAGCTAGGAAAAATAGAAAAAAATAGAGAGAAAAATACCCCAAAGCCAGTCGACAGTCGACCAAGGAACTTGGCCAAAATACACTCGTAGATAAATAGAAAGTCCTTCTCATGGCCAAGGTTGTCTACCTTATATTTTTGTTGTTGCTGCTGTTGTGGGACGTGTGCCAAATTGCGGCGACTTGGTTGCAGGAAAATGCCAGCGAACAATGGCAGACAAAAGGACGAAAAATCAGAGAGGAAGTCCTGCAGACAGGATAGCGACAATAAATAAATAGCCAACTGCAGACAAGTCCAAGGATAAGCTCATAATTAACTTGCTCAACGACATGTCGAAGCTGAATGAGCAGCTTAAATTGAAATTGCTCTGCCAAACAAAGTCAAGCCACTAAAAGGACACTCGCAAACAAAAAAAGGCCACCCGAAAAAAACAAAAACCATAAAGAATAGTCCGAAGATTTTAGTTAACCGCAGGTTGGAATACCCTTACTAACAAGACTTTCATGTTAACTAAACTTGCAGCTGATCTATAACTTTAAGAGTAATTTTTCCATCATTAGCCTAAACTTTCGGTAACTAAAAACATAAAAAAACTGCCAGCAAGATAAATAGAATAATGGCATAAATTTATCATAGAAAACATCACAGCTTCCTGGATATTTCACCTTCCTTTAGAGGCTTACGTCTGCCCAAAATTACACTACCTTCGCCCAAGGGTAAAAGCGAAAAAAGTATAAATCAGAGGGAGGCACACACAGTCACAAAAAATTGTTGCACAAAAATGCGTTGTAATTGCCGAAATCAAATGGCCGTAATTTACGTTGACAGGCAATGGACAAGGACAGTGGCAGGCAGGCAGCAACTACAGTTTTATTTATGCAAATCTCCTGGCCCCAAAACCAAGCCGAATACGTGTACGTATACGTACATTCCCCTGCCCGTGTGTAGGTGGACAGTTGAGGGAGCTGGCCAAAAATGTTCCATATTAGAATTATGCAAATGAGACAGTCAACATCGATGCAGGATTCTGGTTGGCTTGCGATGCTTTGGTTGAGTTGAGGCAAAAGGAGCGGGGCAAGTAAGCGAATGTCCTTGGGGCCAACATCCGATCGGAGTTTGCGGAGGACCAGAGAACAATTGGGGGCAATTTGAGACACAAGTTTAAGCTGCTCAACATGTTTAATTTGAGCAAATTTAATTTCAAGTTTTCAAAGAAAAGTTTTCACCGAACCCACACACACTTTATACCGAATGGGAAAATATAGTATTTAAGGGGGGTTGCTAATGGGAACAAAAGTCCAATTTAAATTAAATTAAATAATTATTGTGGAACTAACACCTATTTCGTAGGGAATTTAAATGGTTGAAAACCATAGGATATAAATCTCTCAGGTTTTTAATATAATTTAAGGGAGATAATAAAGTAATTCTTTTTAAAATATATAATTGAATAAATAAATATTATTTCTGGTAAATGTTACATATTAAATATGTAAAAAAATATGTAAGGTGCTCCTTAATTTACTAGGATTTTTAAATCCATAAAAAAAATGTCAAATAATATTCCATGCAATTTTTTAGGTCCTGTAAATCTGTTATTTCTTATGACCTACAATTTAGTTTTTTTTTTACACCTTTTAATAATATTTTAAAGGCCTAACGATTTCAGCAGCTCCCAAGAAGCTGATGTTCCCTCAAATCCTCGCCTATAAGTTTTATATCATTCGCTTAAGCATCCTTTTTAAAGTGATTTTAGAAGCACTAAATTCCCCTACATTTGGGCCTTTTTCAAGGTATCCCAAATTCTCAAGAGCTATCAAATATCTTAAATTAGCTGCCAAACTAAATCGAACTACACGAATTTGACGGTAATGTGACACATTAAGCCAGACCAATTGAATTTCGCCCGAAACTGTTGCTGGGAGAAGCCAGCCAGGATGGCTTTTTCGCTGGGAATGCCTTTGATCAGCGGCTCATCAGCCGACGAGGAAATAAAAGGAATAAAAAATAATAATGTCAGGACAGGCGGCAGCATCAGAAGCCGCCGCCGCATACGGAATACTTTAAAAGGAATGCCGAAGGTTCCTGCTCGGAGATATTTATGTATAAATTTTTTTTCTTGGAGCTCCCTTCATTTTTGGTTTTTTTGGGAGGTTGGGAAGGTGAAGGACATGGCATCGCATGTCCTTGCGTTCTATGTGTGTAATATATAGAGCAGAGATATCCGCTTCTGCACTTTTCCTTCGTAAATCAACGGAGAGCTGAGGAAAATCACTTAGGACCATGACGCGCGCACTGCCCTGATAAGTTGGCGGTTTTAAAATTAATGGAGACGTTCCTTGTTCGCCTTCGCTGCTCGAATGTCCTGCGAAATGGGCGTTGTCCTCGTCTAAGGCTATTAAATGTGTGTGTGTGTGTGTGTGCAGCTCTGCCTGCTTAGATTGCAACTTTTATGTTGCTCCAACCAGAGATTATTTTTGATAATTCATGGCTGGAGTTTTCCCTCCAGCTTTTCAATTTCAAGAAGCTCTTCTCTGCCTCACATTTCAATTGATTGAACATGATTTGTGATAAGTGAGGAGGTCCCCATAAAAATTATATGTTATTTGCAACCATGTTAGGCCCCCAAATGAAAAGCTTGCCCCAAAAGCTTTTCCCCAACGTTACGTAGTTAATTTTCCCACTTTCTCAAGCTTTTCCAGAGCTTTTTCTGTTACTTGACATAAAATTAACATTTTCTGTTATCAAAATATATGAAAAATTTAAATCTTTGGCGTTAAGAATTAAAGAAAAACTTACAACACAGTTGGATAAGGAAGGGCACAATATTCTTGGGAAAACTCACCTGCAATGAGAAAAGAAAGCAAAGAATTTTATTATTCAAAAGTTGACAAGTTGCTTGAGAGCGAACATAAAATCAATACAGAAAAACGCACGCTGAAGTGCACTTGGGAAAGGTATTCACATTCACACACAGACACTGAGGGAAAATATTATTAAAAAACTAGATTTGTTATATTTATTAAGTTAACATTTTATTTTGCTTATATGTAAGAAGGATTTTAAGAGTTGACATAAAAGGCTTTTATTTAAAAATTTCCTTAAAACCTTTATAATTCAAATCTATTTTCTGGCTATATTTTAAATGAACATTTTTAATATTATATTATTATTCATATTATAAGTTATCTATATAAATTAATAAAGGACTTTATTTATTATTACATTTTCCCAGTGTCCATACAATTTGTTGTTGCTTTTGTTGCCATTCAGTAGTCATCAAGTGGCCCCCCAGGCGACGACTGCGAACAAGCCGAGACGATGAAAAAGAGGCTCAGCAGACCACTTAACCTTGATGATCGACACACTTCAACTAAGACCACCCCACCCACCACGTATGTATGTCTGTATCCTTAACCCCTTTCCACTGATTTTCTTTGCCTTTTTTCACCCTTAACTCAAATACTGCCTTTGCTTTTGCCTTTGCCTTCATTTATTTCGCCTCAGTTTGTGAATTTAAGTCATCAAGATTAATGTGTGGCTGTCTTGCTCACGTTGTCGCTGAAATAAATCACTGCAGCCAAATGGCCCACGTGGCGTATGTGCAACATTTAGCTTAATTAAATCCCTGGCTGCCGGAGATAGTTGGACCAAAAGCGAAACACCATAAAGTAGATCAGCTCGAAGCCACTGATGAGAGAGCAGCCAATGCAGATGCCCAGGACTCCGCCAACGTTTGCTTTTCGAAGGGAAATAAGGATACATCAAATAAATCAAAGCCCTTTTGTTTGAACCATAAATAAACTCACACAACATCTGATACCACGGATAGAGGTTATCCGTTCTGTAGAGCTGCCGTCGTGGCGTTTTGAATTTTATATTTAATTCACTTCTCCAAGGATGCAGATGGCCTTGGACTAGTTTGGTTAGCCTATAAACTATTTGATTGCACAGCGGCAGGCATTTTGGGCACTGTGATGGTGACCAGTTTTCTGTGGTTTTGTTTATTGAAATTAAATTAAGTTTAGGAGCAAAATAAAAACCCATACAAAGTCTAGACTTACCCTCAACCAACTGTAGGCAGGATATATTGGCCAGTGTGCAATATTTGTGCTGGGCATTACTTAATTGAATGGGAAATGGCAGCATACACTGGCAGTTAATTAGGCTGGCTTTAATTCTGCACTCATTAAGACACTTTTCCCTACTCACGCCCTCTTGGGGAAAATAGCAACCTCGCTTCTGTATGGAATATTGCCTGAGCTGGGGATTTCCCTGAAGTTCCATAACTTCTATTTCTACAGCTGCCCTTTCGCCAGGGTTAATGGTAATTCTACCCAGCCAACTTGGTAGGTGTACACTAAAGCCAGGAAAATTGGTAGCCAGCGGAAATTCATCTTCTTGTGAGGAGTCTAGGAAAAGTTTTATTTCTCCCGTGAGGTTTGTTTTCTTCAAAACGCAACAGTTTCCTGAATTTGTTATACTTAAAGTGAATAATTCCGAACAATTGATGGATAATTGATTTATAGCACATCGTAATATTAATGTTTCACAGGCGGGAGATAAGTTTAACATCAAAGCAGTAATATTTTCTTGGCTTAGAATATTATCAACATTTTCCACCTCCTCTGGTTTTACAGAAAAAGGATCAAAGTAAGCAGAAAGTAAAACTAATTCCTTTAAATAATAATCCTTTGATTTATTATTATTTTTACCCAACTCTTCAGCATAATTTAGCATTTTCCTGTGACTAAATCTATAGCCACTACAAATGTGTAATTCAGGAAAATTGAATTCCTCCTCCAACACCTCAACCTCCGAGAGATCTGTAATTGTTGAGTAACTGAGAAATTCCAGAATCATGGCAAAAACCGCATAGCTGGCAAATATAATTCCCAGACTGATAAACAAAAACCAAAAGATTCTTTGAATTCGACGCTTTCGTATAAAATAAAGCAAACCGAAACCATTGAGGCTGGTTTTCTTGAAATATTCCACAACAGTTTGATTAAAAGCAGTCACAACTCGAGACATTTTGGAAAACTAACCAAGTCTGGGCCATCAGCAGGATGTTTTATAGGCGCCACATTAGAGTTAATTATGGTGCTTAACTGCCAGAGATTATTTGGCAAAGATATCTCTCAAGATTGTCTGGACTCAAGTCGAATAAATTCCATCAAATTATATTTAATTTATCAACAAGTTTCGGGGGCGTGTCTCAGCGCAGCCATTAATGGAAATGGCAACTGTCGGGTATCGTAAGTCGAACATGCAACGACTGTCAACTGTAATTTACCAGAAAAGTGCTGCAGAAGAAACACAGATACACACACACACACACATACAGATAAGTCCCACAATAAACACAGATACAACACACACCCCCTGCATGTAAATGGGAAAAAACATCACGCTAATGCCGAGGGGTTGCATATTAATGGGAGATACTTAGCAGGGAAACCCCATTATTGAATGTTAAATACCCTAAATAACAATCTAATTGATATTATATTTATTTAAATCATATTGTTTAAAAATGATCAAATTATTATTAGTTTAAAAATATTTAATGGTTTCATGACATAAAATTGTTGATTTTACGGTTACATTAATGTTTTTGTATGGATAAAATATTTATTAATTTTATATAAGAAATACTTAAATATTTCAATATTTTTGGTGTGTTAAAAAATGTGTTTGTTTATTTTTTCCCCTTTTAAATATGTTTGCCTAAAAGGTAAATGTAAATCAAAGGATGAAGTTTCATAGCCCCGAAAATAATTTTAATTTAATAACTAAACTGAATTAATAGCACTTAAAAGTTGTTATTAAAATAGGAAGCAACTTATTTAATTGAATAGTAAATTGAATATCCCAATTCCAATATAATTCCCTGAAAAAACACACCAAATAAACGCCTTAAAAACTTTAATTCCTGGCAAAGACTCTTATATTAAACTAATCAGAGACACGTAGATATATTTATATATATATGATACTTTTTTACTTTCCCAAGAAGAAAAGCAAACAAACATGCTAGCAAACTACTATCTTGTATAATCCCCACCCTGGCCAACCGATAAACCAACTGGGCAAACAAGTTGAAGAGCTAAAACGCAAAGAATAAAACTAAATAAAAGTGAACAACAAATTCCAATAAGAAATACACACGAGATGATGAAGAAGAAGCAGCAGGCAGCAACACACACAACCCACACACAATAATTTCCGGTTCAATTAAACGCTTGTTTATTTATTTATTTATACGTAGCTTCTACACGGTCTAAGAGAGAGAGAGGGAGGTGGGAGAGGGACTTAGAATTCCGCGGGGTATTAGGGGGGAGAATGCGTTGTGTTTTCGATTTAATTGTTGGGGCACACACACATATATACTACCAAGAAGTAGAAGCAGCAGAAGCAGAATGCCACTAATTTGTTTATGAATGAACTTGGCCCACACAACCGGCAAAGCAGAAAATATGGCACAAAATGTCATAGATGAAACAGATTTTTTATTCAATTAGTGTGTTTGCCTCAATAATATCGTATTTCAAAAATGTTCAACTTCTGTTTATGCTTTGAAGATGCCATAACCTTATAAGGAAATTTATTTTAAAAAAATATAGAGGCAGCTAGGAATCTATAACTTATCGGGTTTTGGTCATAGTTAAGGGTGTATCTAAAGACTATAATTATAATAAAAAATGATATGTTTATTCATAGAAATTTACCTATAATAGGATAAGAGCTGTAATGTTTTTTTTTTCTTCCTTCCTTTTATTAATAATCTTTGTAAGCTTAATTTTAAATACATTTCGCTATCTCAATCGTATTTTATTTAAATAGAACCAAAAACAAGTACATATTCCCTCGTTTTTATATTGAAAATCATTAATTTAGGTTTCTCAAAATGGAATTCAATTATATAAAGATAATATTAATGGTAAATTCAAAATCTTCCACCAAGTTCAGCTATTAATATTAATTTTTATATTCCTATTATTTTATTTGCATCTAAATATCATGGAAAACTATAATTAAAAGATTATAAGCATTACTTTTACCCAAATAAACTGAAAATGTTGCTTGTTAAAATATTTTCCCCAGCTAAATAAGCGGAAAAACGCGGTTAATAGGCGAAAGGACACCTTGGGAGCCGTTAATCCTGTCAAGGAACTGGCGACCTTTAGAATGGATTAGCAAAGTGGTTAAAGGCGAATGCCAGTGGCGAAATTTATGCAGCCGTAAACGCGGTGAAATTGCAAGGGGTTGAAGGGGGGGGTAGTAGCTGGAGAGGAAATTGTAAGATGAAAAAAGGGGTGAAGGGGTAAAAGAAACGGGTTAGAGGCACAACGCTGAAGGCAGGAGGAGGAGGACAAGGGCAACTAACCGCAAAATGATTGCATACTTTAATGGGCCAAGCACTTAGCCAGCCTCTTCTATCCACTCTCGCACACACACAGACACACTTTCTCCCCCCTGCAACCCTGTCTCGATTTCCTTGCTTCCGCTGTAAAATTGCATCAGTAAAAATAGCGCAAAAATTGAATAAAACTAACTAGTGGAGAGCAGAGTAGGGCGTGTGCAACGCATAAATGTGAAAGGTTAGGTTTGCAATGCGTGCCAGGAATGCAGGAGTGAAAAGAGCGCTGAAAGTAGCAGCAGCAGCAGCAGCACCAGCAGGATGCAGGGAAGCCAGGAGAAAGTGGGCGAAGAAAAGGGTTAAGTGCTTACTCATACTTTGTGGCTTATGGAATGCAAAGCAAAGACCCAGCTTACCGGGGGGGAGCACTGGAAAAAGGATAAGGGATGCGGCTGCTCTAAGTGCCCAAAGGCATTCCCTGTCAGAGGAAATGCTGCTCACCGAAACGCTGGGGAATGCCAACAATTCACAAAGAATTTCAAATTCCAGGTGTTAAAAACAAAACACACGTTCATTAAATTTTACAAATTGGAAAATATTCCCAGACACATTGATTGGGATGAAAACTAGGCAGTAAATTAAAGGAGATATAATTTCTAAATTATAAATTATTTTGTGGATTATCTCTTTGTTTATTTGTAAAGAATAAAGCATCAAACTAATATCTGATCAACCATGAAATAAAGTTCAATTCAACCTCGACTGACAATCCAAACAAGTAGTGCACTTTACCTCCAAACAAATCAAGCTCAGGCCACCACGTCGTATACGTTATATCCTTCTATCTGCTTCAGGTATTTACCTATTTCCCAAAACCCCTGGCAGATAAACAAACTGAAGGACTAAATCATTATACCAACCGAAAAAAATCCACAAACATTGGACTTGAGCTGTAAAATAACAGAAAAACAAAGTGCACAAAAAAACCAACATAAAAATCAAATTGCACTCAAAAAGACTATCGAGTAATTTACACACAGGGACACCACAAGGAAAGCAGCGGGAAATCAAGAAATAACACCTAAAAACACACACAAATAAGGCCAGGAAAAAGTGGCATTGCCATAAAAAATGTTAAATGACTGCTAACTTAATGTTAACATGATTTAAGGGAATATTTATAGGAAAATGATAGAGAGAGTGGGAGAGTAAAGCCGCTGAGCGAGCGCGCAGGATGCACAGCGCAGGTCTCTCATTTCCGCTTCTGTGACGTCGGTTTCGTCGGTGACGTTGCATAGAAAAATGCGAAAATGCGTGTAAAGCAAAACACAACAAAAACCCGAAAAAAACATGACAAAGGAAAAGCCTCGAGCTGCGCTTCTCGTTCTTTTTTGCTCATCTGAGATTTTCTTCGAGTGACGCCTAATGAGCGGAAGGAAAAACCGAACATGTGAGGTGAGGAAAAACTGCGAGGGAAAATCGTGGGTGGTCGACGACGATTGACAGAAGAGTGACCCTTGGAATGGAATGGGAATCGACTGGGAAATACTGTGAAGCAAAGCAAAACTACCAAAAACTTTATTAAAAACTTTGAGGGACCAAACTTTACCAAAACTATTTTTCAATTAAGCTGCAACTTTTACAACTTGAATTGTTTTAGAGAAAAAGAAAGGCCAAAGAAAAGATTTGTAAGATTTCGAAAAGGATGCGATTTTTTAGTAAAATGTATTATAAATTTCTTAAAATAAATAAAGGGATTTAAAATCACTGAACAATGACAGCCAAAAAAAAATACTTTTGAATGTTATTTTACCAGAAAAAAATATTTAATTTCAGACTTTTTGGAATCTTTTTGTTTTAAATATTTTTAATCTAATTCTTTTAATAAAACTTAGTTTACTAAATACAAAAGTATCCTTCTGATATCCTTTAAAAACGCCAGAAGGTTACCGAACGTTTCGCATTCCACTTAGCATTTGCATGCCTTTGACACTCATGTACCATCTACATCCTATTCAGACACACAAGTACACTGAGAGAAAATAATGAAAATGACTAAAAAAAATATATAAAATAATATTTTTAAAGTAAAATATAAAGTTAATGGTGTCTAAACCTATTCTCTTTAATTCTTACATTAATTCCTAGATTAACATTTATTATTTTTCATTTCTTTTAGTGCATTTCACACTAAAATTCACACAGTTTTGCGTTGCTTTTTCCTACCTTTGAAACAAGCACAACCCATGATGTAGCCCATCATCAGCGTGGCTTTGATGTCGCCTTTCAAGCTGATTCGCTTGTCTCTCAATTAACTCCTTATCCTTCCGATTTCGCTTGTCCTTAAAGGTGTTTGCTGGTGTTATTGGAGCGTTTGTTGGTGTTCTTGTTGTAGTTGTGAACGAGATTGGAGTCTCGGGAAAGTGAACGACATCGGGAAGTGAGTTGAAAATGGCAGTTATGGGAATTCACTTAATCTTTCGCTCTTCCGTCGCGCTGTCTTTGCCGTTGCGTATACGTAATATGTGTTTGGGTATGTGTATTATTTAATACACAATCTGGCTTTATGGGGCCTTAGCGACGGACCTTATCACTCTTAACGGCTAACGGTTCACAGTTAACAGGAATTTATGCAATAAGCCTCATGAAACTTTTATTTATTATTGCACCTTTCATCATAAAATACACAAAAAAACGCTTTGATTTACACTTGACTTTATCACAAAATTCTAGTTATTGTTGATTGGTGTTTTGGTGCTACTGATTGGTGTTGTTGTTTTTTTTTTTAATAAAGCCTTAACATTTGATTTGTTTTTGTTTTTTTTTTTTTGTTCTTATTGATTATCACTTAATATTGTTTGGGAGGGGACTTCTTCATGTCTTGCCTCTCTCTGATTGCCGCTCCTTAGTTGGCTCTTTGCTCTCGGAATTATCTTTGTGCGATGATTGTGGAAAATTTGCTCGTTTCGTTGATTTTCACTCGTTGCAGCTTTTTGTGCGTTCACTTATTGTTTGTTGTTGTTGTTGTTGTTTGCTTGCATTTTATTTCATTAATTTTATATTTTACTTGATTGTGCAGTTTTTTGTGTATTTGTTGCATTTTAATTTATAATAATATCACAAAAGAGAATCTGTGTGGCAGCAGGAACCAATTAAAATGTTTAATATTAATTGCATTGAATTAATCATAAACATTTAAGGAAGCTGCTTTTGAGCTGTTTTTGTGCTTGTACTTTTTTTTGGGGAATATATATTTTTGCCGTTGATAAATTGGAAGATTTTATGATGGAAGAGCCAGAGGTTATTTACTTGGAAAATGTATTTATAGCAAGAGAATCAATCTTTGTAAAAATATAGCAAAACATTTATTAATTGGCTTTAAATCCTCCAATTAAATGAAAAGTCGTTGATTTGTAAGCGGAAATGATTCTTGGAAACAGAATTTTTAAAAGACTTCAGTAGGATTTTGTTGCAATAATTTATTATAAATTTATTTGCTATCCCGTTCTGTATTTTTATATTAAATAAATGTATTCTGACCCTAAAACAGTAACTTTTCCCTCATATAGAATTTTATTCCCTAAACTTGAGTCACTTTATGGCATATCATCAACTGGAAGCACCTCCTAATCTGTTAAACAAATCAACTAACCGTTTAGGCCATCAACTTTTGGGCATGAAAAGACACTCTGAAAACCACTTCAGACATAGTTTAAACTTTAAAATTGCCAATGTGCTACCCACTCAAAGGCAAAGTGGCCTGAAATTGTGGCCATATTTGCTCATTCCAGCAGCCCAGTGTCCATAAATAAAAGACGAGGGTAGGTGGGGCGTGGACTTGGCTAAGAGAGACTGTCAGTGGCCCAAATTGATAAAGATTATCCCAGAGCCAATGCGACAGGCACGAGCCACTGCCAAAAAAAAAAAAAAAAAAATAATACAACAATAAATAAATAAAGAATGAGGCTGGAAAAAACTGTGACTGCATTGATCAAGAATCCACCCGCAAAAAATTCCAATTTAAATTTAAGTCAGGCAGGGAATATACAGGGGAGGCAGTGTTTCAATGGGATTCCGAGAATGAATGGACCCCGCGAGATACGAAATACAAAAGGAGGGAGGGAGTGAGGGGGCAAGAGGGAGCTGCTTGAAATATGAGAAATAAAATACCGGAAGTTGCAGTGAGACAAATTTCTCGCCAGCCAATTGTCCATAATTAAACACAGACACACAGAGAGAGAGGCCAGCAAACATGGGAAATCAACGGCCACATCAAGTATACGCCACCATAAAAGTGAATTCTTGTTCGTTTTTTCGCGCGCGAGAATTATAATTGATGGCGCCCACATTCAGTTTCAATATCTCTCCATATCGCTCGCAATACCTCTCTTCCCCCCTCGCAGTCTGTATCGCAGTGTGGATTTTATGGCCCGGCTGGAGGTCAGTAGCACATGCCGACGCCACTGAGAAGCCTCAGCCGGAGGTGGAAAAGGGGCGGTTGGGGGGGCAAGACATTGACATTGTCATCATTCGACTTTTATGGCGCCTTTAAAAATGTATCTCGAAATTGTTGCCATCACTGGAGCGATGGCGATGGCGAAATGCGAGATGAGAAGCAAGTGAAGAGGGCAGTGAAATTATATAAATTAGCGGAAAACGAATTTTGAATGCTCTGAAAATTAAGCGGAATAAATGAATGTCTTTCCTAAGAGTTCAACATGAAGACTAGGACATTTAAGTAATTAAATTTAATTATTTTAAAGGCTTCATTAATTAAGAAAGTGTAAAACATAACAGCGGAGTGTGTAAATTTCCAGAGAAAATATTTTTGCAGCTCCTAAAGAAGCCAAAAAAAATGTAAGAACCCACAAATTGGTTCCAAACTAAATTAATTCCATATTTGGAAACATTTTTAGGGTCTTGAAAACCCTTTTTGAGCTTCTTTCATATGCAAATAAAAGCCTTAAATTTCCATAATTAAATTAATTACCAAACAAAACCCTAGACATTAATCTTTGCTATCTTTTCATATCATTTTTCCAAACAAATATATAAAATAAAATAAATAAAATTATTTAATATAATACATAAACATTTCTCAAACCCCTCTCTGTAGTGTAGTGTATGATATAAAATGAAAAATGAAAGATTTTGTGTGCTCTTTTTGTGTTGTTTTTGCGCCCAATTTGCTCCTGCTCTTTGGCACTGACTTTTCCAAATATGTTTACACTGGGGAATATGGCGAAAACAATAAATTGGAAAAACAGCGAAAAGAATTTCCTAATTAATGAGCTCAAGCTCTCGAGGGCTGGAGAGGCATGTGTATATATCCTGAGAAATATAAATTTGAACAACAAATTAGCCTCAGCCGAAAGTAGATCGACCACCCACCCATCCACCATTACTTCAAAAGTGGGGAAACAACAAAAAGGAAAGGCCAAAAACAACAGAGGAAAAGCAAACAAGAAAATAGGAAAAGAAAGAAACACCCTGTTGAGTCATTTTGCATTGGCCAGTCTGGCGGCGAACAGGAACCGGATATCCAAATGTTGGAATTACGAGCAACGGACATGCAACCAAAAAAAAATAAAGGAGATAAAGAAAATGGAAAACAGAAAAAGGGCGCGACACGTCTCTATTTAGTGACTCGATTAGGCTATTGACTTGCCCCTCACAACACTCGGGTTAAGCCGGTATTTTCTCGATTTTAATTAGGCAAATTAAATTCGCATACGAAACACAACAACAGCTGTGAATGAAAATCGATTTGGCGCGGCGAAACTTTGCACATTAATTTCCATTATTTCGCTCTCGTTGGGAGGGGAAAACAAATTGAAATGTATTCATTCATCAGGTGACCTCAACTGCTGATGAGCCGAAAGCCAAAACAAACAGAAACAAGTGGGTGGGAAAAAACCTGGAAAACTTTGGCTAAACTCGGGACCAGATAATGCATCAACATGTTAGAGAAAATCGAAGAATCGTTGTGCTTTTGTTTGTTTTATTTAATATGCAATTTTGAATGAATTTAAATAATCTGAAAACCATTTGGCACACACATTTAACTTTTGTTTATTTGTTTTTGTTTAAATTTAGAAAAGATATGAGGCTTATTTAATCAATAAGAGCTTTGTAGTTGTGATTTATATGTAAATTTATGCAGAATTCTGATAATGTGCAAACCATTTGCCATACGAACTTATAATTTCTTGATTTATTTTTGAGTTTTTTTACAAAAATGCAGCCTTTAAATATTACACATAAAATAAACCATAAATTCATCAATAACATAAAGAGTTTAATGAAAGAAATTAAACCAGGGAAATATATATCCTCTGGTATCCCCTAGTAATGAGTTATCTCTCCCCCTAAGGGCACAGGGAATAAGACAGAACAGAATATTATTAAATGGCCGGCTAAGATAACGCTTTGAGGCAAGAAATATCTCCCCACCCACAAACTCATACTCATACTCCCAAGACCGCAACTAATTGCATTATCTGGCTGACTCAATTAGGTATTGTGTACACTATATATACATATATAGGGCAGATATGTACACCTATATATATTGCTTATCTTCAGCTCTATGCGCGACCTTAATGAGATTTCATTTTGGGAAAGAGCCGAAACAAGAAGAGAATCAGAATCTTTATTAGATTAGAATGCGGCGAATTGAGGGAAATATGATATGAGGGTGTGGCCAAGGCAAATATTTTATAATAAATTATATATCTTGCTTTGATATCTGCAATATAAGAGGTCTTTATCACTGTGCAAATATTTATTTTAAAGTCGCTTTAGTTGGTGGTTTATTTAGTTTTTTATCAAAGTCTATTTATCTATTTTATTATAGAGTTTATGTCCAATTTTTTATAATTTAAACATGAACAAATAAGACCATTTTCATGTGAAATTAATTCTTTTTAATTCAAAATCAGACCTCCTTTTTGCTGCTAAATTATTGGTAATAAATTATGGGCGTGTCAGCGTTATTAATCCATGATTAATTATAAAATTATTCATATCTGCGATTGGCGTATCTTTGTTTTTATCGGCATGTAAACAAAGTGTACGCTTGCTTTAGAAATTTATATAAAATATTTTCTATGAAAATAACTAAGCATTGAAAAAAAATTGTATAGTAAAAGGCATAAATTCTTTTGCAATGTAACTATTAATATAAATATAACTATTTCTTTAAATTTGTTTACACCCGTAAAATAATTTATTGGTAAAAATATTACCCCTAATATGTATTTATTCGCCAAGTATTTTTGAGCAAAATATTTTTTTAATAAGCCTAAAGTGAATGGCCGAACAATAAATAAATCTATGACAAAACGATATCTTTTTATTTACAGTTCAATGCTCTGGCAACTTATCGAAAGGTTATATCTTAGTTTTCTTTCTTTTTTTCTTTGTTTTAAACTTTTTTATTTTTTTTCCGCTTTACAGTGACCCTTAACAGAAAGTGCTTGGCCACAAAGAGGCTACTAATGACCATAACTCACTTAGGTAATCCCCCGCGGAGGGAAATGAGAAGAGAAAATGCCGGCAGCAACACCTTGCTGTTGCGTTCTGGCCAAAAAGGACTCCCCACGGATTCCCGCACAGAGGTGTTCACTGTACGGCGCACTCTCATTACAGAGTGCGTGACCTAGCCCAACAATGAGTGTAAAGTAAAGTGCTTGCCACAGCGGGAAATGCTATCAATTTGATGACTGAACTATCAGCAAGGAAACTTAACCCGAAGATGATTCATCAGAATGAAGGAAAAATTGAAAAGCAAGTGCAGGAAAAATAGGAAAGTAAAACAAATAAAAAACATCTCAGAATGAAAGGCAATTTGTTAGGTGAATGATTTTGAAATCAGGATACACAGACAGGCACACAGAAGTATCCTTCAGGCACACAGCAGGGATGCGTTGAGAAAAATGAAAACAGGAAAAAGGTAGACGACCTCGCAGAAGAGATTGCAAGGAGCAAAAAAATTATTGCAGCAGCAGTAAATCCCCTAAAAATATTAAACCTTTATATGTATGTACGAGTAAAATCCATATTTATATAATATTTATAAGCAATTTATATTTATATTTATCTGAAATGTTCGAATAAAAGGAATTTTTAACCAGACGTATAAAGCAAAGGAATTTCAAAAACAATGCAAAAAGAAACAACCCAAGAGAAAGAGCAAAAAAAAAAGCCGAAAAAGGATATACCAAGAGAGTCCTGAGAGAAGCAAAAACAAACACAAAGAGCAGGAGAGGAGACAAAGAGTGAGAGAGCGCCGCACAGTGGCAGTCAGACGTCAACGCTGCGTATGCGTAATGCCAGGCGAACAGGCAACCAAAAGTGGAATGGCGGAAAATTAAAGTTTGCAACCGCTCTCCTGTCACCCCCGTTGTTGCCACAAATCCTTTCGTCCCCTGCCCGCAGGCTGCCCTCCTTTTTTTTCGACAGCTCCAACGACTTCCTGACGTGCACGACGGCGAGCGCAATTTATGGCGTGGCAATGCGTACGAGTACGAGTCGCAGGGGTGAACACGGAGGGGGACGGGGAGGAGCTTCCCCCAGCGAGGGGAGTGCCACAAGGAGCACCCTGCAGACGGACATAAGGGTGCAACAAGCCCTTCAAAGACATTAATATTCATTAGGAATATTATTATTATAATTAATATATTTTTACAGCCTTATAAAGGTTCTTAAATTTAAGAAAAACTTGTTTTTCAAAACAAATCAGGAAAAGTTTGATTTTAAAAGGAAGTCCACACTGCGTACGAGTAATAAACTTAAAGAAATCATCGAGTAGAACATTTAATTCACACTTATTCCTAACTTTTCTTCAACTTTCTCCCCTTTGTATGCATTTAATTAAAATTATAAAAAGAAGAATAAAAAACACCCTGTGGGACAGACATACATAAATTGCAAACGAGGGGGGAGTGGCACCCCGCTCGTCCCTGGGGGCGGCAAAGTTCAACCGTGTTTAATTTGCCTTCTTACACTTTTCCTCTCTCCTCCTTTTTCCGCCCTCTACTAATGCACTCGCATGTTGCATTTACACAAAAATTTCCTTTTCGTGTTTTTCCTTTTTTGGAAATAAAATAAAAAGGAAAATATTTTTGTTTCGCTTTGCGGGCTTTGTTCGTCGGCGAAACGAAGGAACAACAGAGAATGTTTTTCCTTCTTTTGTTTTTTCCTGGTTTATTTTGTTTTATGATTTTTTGTGGGAGGCGGTCTCTCTTTCTAACTCTCGCTCTCTATCTCTCTCATTCGCTCTTTTTCTGTTTCCTCTCTGTTTTTTGTTATTGTTGTTTCAGCATTGCTCAGTCAATTTAAATTGCATTTATTCAAATTTCGTTGACAAGGCTCGCTTGCGGTTTTTTAATGAAAAGAATGCAATGACTTGGCAGAGGCGGCTTTAAGTGGTTAAATAAAAGGAAAAGAAGGAAAATAGCAGGTGGCTTTTTTGGTGATTTTACAAAATTCAGGTAATTCCCAAAGAAACCGTTCTCAGACTATGAAAAAGTGACTAATTGGTACATGAAATAATAGAACAAAAATGCATTTAAGACTAAAAAACAGTTGTCGGAGGCATAAAACATTTTCTGAACCAGATATCCTTCGTTTATAGTGACTAATTTTAATAAATTAGCAAAACTTCAACTTGTGGGGGATTAAAATAGTCATTGAATACTTGTTAGCTTGGATTTTATAGGTATAAATCCTTGATTTGAATGGAAAACCCATGAAAACTGGTTTTCGTCCATCAAAAAGTGTCTAGTTGTGAGGTTTAATATTGTTTTATTGATTAAAAAACACATGTCTGTCAAGATAATTATACCTTATAGGTTAAATATGTAAATTAAGAAGCTTATAAAAAAAAGGAAACTGATTTTGATTAGCTATTTGAGATCTGCACCCCTCAGATGTTTTAAATTAACCTTAAGATACATTTTTTAGGCAAACGATTTACTTATGAAGATTTATGTCTTGATTTTCTCCTATTGCAGCACTTTAATACTTATTTGTTTTATACTTTACACCTTTTAATGATTATTTTATATAAATATAATATATCTTTAGCTTCTTTTCAGTTTAGAAACCTTCATTTCACCTCCTTTTCAAGGCATAAACACTTGAATATCTTTGCATTTTGGTAAAACTTTCAATTCACAGTTGATTGATAGTTGGGGCGGCGATTACTTCCTCATCGGCGCACATTTGTTTACCGGAAAATTAACTTCTGGGGGCACTGGGGGTACACACACCGGCATAATATTAATACAACGACGATGAATATAATAAAAGTTATATTCCCCATGTGACTCCCAACACACAAAAATACAGGCACAAAAAGCGAAAGGCAAACAGAGACCCAGGGAGAGGGTCAAATATTTAGCTGCAATTACTTTGGTAGATTGTTATGGCCACTATTATTATTTATAATTAATATATATTACGTTATATGTATTACGTATTATTTATAAAGCACTTTAGCATATTTCTATTGGTAGTGAATATAAACGATTTCCGTTTTCCTTCGGTTATTTTATTACTGTTTAATTTCCTAGATATCTTCTAGATACTTTCTGTTGTACGCGTCGGATACGCGTTATAATGTTAACTGAACTGAATGAGAACTGAATCCAACGGATTCGAGTTTCCTATAAAAGTGCCCCCAAAACAGAAGAGAGATAGAGAGCACCAGTAAGAAGAGAGGGAACGATTAAAGAGTGCTCGTTCTCTCTTCAAGTACAAAATAGAAAATAAACAAAAGCGCGAAACGTGCGCAGACTGTGCGAATGAGATATAGTAGCTCGATGTAACTATATGCCGGTTGCAGCTTCTCAATGGGTGCGAAAGAAAGCGGTTGCTGCAGGCATTCCAAAAGAGAGAGAAAAGAAAGAGCAAAAGCGAGAGAGGCATCGAAATGCAAACGACAATAAAAAGCTTCAAAGTTAAGTCAACAAGGCAGCACAAGCAGCGCCATCAAAATTTAATAGTCATCAAAAAAGATGTGTAAAACAAATTAAGAGAAGAAAACAAAACAAACTGGACAATAAATGCCGCTGTGCTAATTATCGCTGAAGATGATAAAGCCCAAAAGATGGAAATGAGCATGAAAATCAGAATGAAAACGAAGTCGAAACAACTCTTTCCCCCCGGCTGCCAGTATAGCTCCCTCAGTGTCTGCTTTATGTTTGCCCAAGTGTTGTGGCGTGTCTGAGAGGCATCCCTACATTTTTCAGATACTGTGAGGCATCTTTAAAATGGTTGCCACAGAGCCTTTAGAAGATTTCAAATAAATGAAAATAGATTCCCAAAAATATACTAGAAAATGTTATGGCTTAAAAGAGTTAATAGGGTTAGTTAGTTAGTTTTTTTTAATAACTCTACACCTCCTTTCACTAAAAATAATACGTATTTAGGTATTAAATGTTTATATTAGGTATTTGAATGTATAATATATAATTTAAAATATATGTTATATTAAATAAAAATACGTTTAATGCTTGGTTCATTGAAATTATTGTGTTTTCATGGGCTCTAATAATTTAAAATCCCTTTAAAACAATTTAAGAACCACACAGATTATCCCTAAAACCTAAACCCCCCTTTTCCAAATCTATTTCCAACTCCTCAAAGACTTCCAGTTCAAAAATCCCCACTGTATCTTTGTCCAAGCATCCCATTTAGTTACTTTAACATGAGATAAACTTTTAGCAAACTGCCGCAAGTAGCAAAGATTTGAAAAGTGAAAAAGCAAACATACCACAGACGAGTGTACGAATATTTGCATAAATACGTAGACACAAATGTTTGTGTTCGTGTGGGTGAACCTTAACTAGGCGTTAACTGAGTTTAAATGGGCTTTAAGTGTCTCTAATTTATGGCTTATGTTAGTGACGGACAGAACAAGGGAAAAACCTTGTCCATTACCCGCCATGATGGTCACTTAAAAGTTAATGGTTAATATTTTTATAGCAGAAACGGGAAAATTATAGAGAAAGGAGAGTATAAATTTCTGAGATTTAAAATTATTACGATTTTTTGCATAAATTTATTGCTTTTTTTTATTAAATTAAAATATTATTTTTATTTACTCTGCACTGCTTACTTGGCGTATACTTAATGACGTATACGTAATTTTTTTAAATATATTTTTTAGAGCATACATTTCAGCTGCATTGTATCGAAAATTTTACTTCCATGTAAAAAAAAAAAAATGTACAATTTATGAGGAATATAGTACCAGCAATCTGACGTCAGATGTCGCGCGTATTAAAACAAAGACAAAGAATAATTTTAAAATAGAAAATTTAAAAGTTAAATTCAGATAAATAAATAGATATTAAAATTTATTCCAACCCTTTAATTACTTTCCATTAATTTATACTTTAATTATTCAGACTTATAAATAAATGTGATTTAAAGCCCTAGTTGTAGATTTAAAATCTCAAAACACAACAAAATTCTGTAAATTGCAGTAAACTTCATAAATAAATATAAAAACTGCTTTAAAAATCATAAATCAAAAATCTTCAACATCTCTCAACCTATTCTAATCACAATTCCATTCATATTCCCTCACAAAACTCTCATATTTCTTCATTCATTCACAGATTCAAATTCGAAAAAGAATGCATAAACAATAAACTCACCATTATTGTTGCTGATGGCAAATCGTTGCTGAAGCTGCTGAGCCAGCGCCTGATGATGCTGGGCCAATGGTGTGAGCGGTGGCGGTGGCTGACCAACGCCCAGCTGCTGTGGCGCCGATTGCGAATGAGGAACGCCACCGCTTAGCGAGGATGTGTCCGAGGAGCCATCCCCCTGGCCGCCACTCACCAGTCCACAACCCACAAGGCCATTGGCCATGGAATTCTGTGGGTTCTGGCCGTTGAACTGCTGCACGGAGATCGAATTGGCCATGCCCTGCTGCTGCTGCTGTTGGCCAAGATTCTGGCCGGCAGTGCCGTAGGTGGTGGCATTTATGGAATTGTTTGCCTGGCTCATGGAATTATTGTGGACGGCTGAGCTGAGAATGGAGCCATTGGCGGTGGCACCACTGCTGTAATACGACTCCTCGCCTGGAAAAAATAAATATAATTAAATTAGTTATCTTTTATATTTTAATCATTAGAAATATATTTTTTATCCATTTAAAATAAGCTTGGAAATCGGAGCAAATATGTTAAAACTTTCATAATCAATTCATTGTTATTTTTATATTTTTTGTAAACGGTTTTCTATGCAAATAATACCCTTAAAAATCGCAGAAAATAAAAACAATTAAAAACCAAATGAAATTCCTTGGTTTTAATCCTTTGAGAAAATGTTTAAAAATAATTTTCCCCTAAAGAGTATACAATTCGACTAACTTTGGTACCAAAATAATGCTATTTCATACTTTAAGATACTTTTTAAATAATTTTGAAACACCGTTGCAACATTTTAAGGCAAGAATTTCCAGGAAAAGTAAAGAAACAAAACCGGCAAAACAAAGATTTCATTCATAAAATCGAAACCCGTAAGCTTTTTATTAAATCCTTTTTTATCAAAAAATTTTAAAAGCTTTCTCCTGGTGAAAGACTTTCTTTCTAGTCTGGCGCCATCTGTAGGTAAGTGATGGCATTTAACTGCTTGCCTTGCCTGCCACAAGCAGCGTCCAGTTGAGGTAGGTCCGGGATTTCGCAGGGAAAAAGCCTCCTTGCCACCGCGTTTCCTTCTCATTTGAATGCATTTCGCGTTCGGATTGTGGTTCCCCCAATGGATTTAGCCCTGCTCCTCCTCGACAGCAGCGATATGCCCATGGACATGGACATGGACAATTAGCCGCCACTGATTAATTGGCATTTAGCGAAAAAGTCGCGACTTGGCGACGACGACGACAACCACAGGCACTCATAAAGTACGCTGACAAGCCAGGCGCCTCCTTCGAGGGCAACGCCCCCTTTTCGTCTCCTCATTTGCCTTCTGTTGCAAAAGGGCACGGAGAGAAAATCCAAGTCGTAAGTCTTGGTTTAGTAATAGGAAGGTTTATAGGGCAAGAAAATTGTAACTAATTCTTGTTTTAAGGCCTATTTTGGGTTTTAAATTTACCACATTCTAGAAATTATTTAATTAAATGAAATGACTAATTTCCCACTGTGTAATACCCCCTTCCGTTGCCTCACGCAATTGACGAGACGTCTTTGCTGCCTGTCACATCGCAACCAAAGCTGGCCGAGCGGAAGGAAGACGCTCCTCTTCAGCTAGCAAACAATTTAGCAGAGTGCTAACCTGTCTAGAATACGCATGTTGACGAGGTATGAGACGGAGGAGGGCCAGGAGGTGGAGCAGGGTGTTCCAGCGGTACATCAACACTAAGCCTTGGCTATATCATGCGCGGCTTATGGCCAATTTCCGTTATGCCGGCTCTTGCTCTTGCTTTTGCTGTTCTTTTTTCTATGTGCGTTGATTTTGTGTGGTGAGCCATAAGCAAAAGTTGGCAACAATTGGCAGCCAACACAAAAAAAAAAAAAGAAAAAACAAGTAACAAAGAAAAATGTTAAAGAAAAAAGTAAAAGAAAATCCACAAGAAGTTTGTGGAATAATCAGCAAGTTAATTTGTTCGCCTGGCACGCATTAAAAGATTCAACAAATGTTATTGTTGATATTTTGGCAGGGAGTTGGTTCTTAAATGGAAGCATTTAATTTTTCTGAGTCTCTTAAGCTGATGTGACTTTTCTTGGAATATTTACAGAAGGTTTTCTTAGATTGTGCTTACAAAAATATTAACTTTATATTATTTCCAAGAAAGGGTAGAATTACTTTAAACGGTTTTATATTATATAGTTTTTCCTGGCTTTAGGAAGTTTTTCCCTATTTCCTCAGCTTTATTTAACAGAAAAACTCACCTGGTTCTGGAATATTGCCCAGGGGACTCTCTGGCAATAAAATCCCCTTTTGAACTAACTCATCTCGATTGGCACGCACAGAAATTTTACGCTCCAAAGCTATTACAGGAAATAAAGTATTATAAATTAATATTTTAATATTTTAAATATTTAAAATTAACTTACATTTGGAGGCCGCTTCAAACTTTTCGCTCTTCTTTTTCCGTCGCCATTTCCAGGGCTTAAAGAATCTACCCAAAGCGCTGAGTTTGCTCTTTCGCTCCAAGGGAGGTGTCCTGGTGCCCGATCCCAAGCTATTTGTGCGTATGGCAGCTCCATTCTGTTTCTTAGCTGTAAATATAGAAAATAAATACAATTATTTGTAAATATGAGCCAATGACAAACCAAAGCTGGGCATAAAAATATTTAAAAATATATTAAGTATAGAAATGTTAATATTTTTACACAATTTCAATATTAATAAATGGCAAAACCAATATTTAAAGATCTTTCTCCGACTTTAAACAATTTTTAAGAGTATAAAAGTCTGCACTGATATATAGAATAGATAAAACCTCAGCTAAAAGCCAAACTATGGCAGCTCCATTCAATTTCTTGGCTGGAAATACACAAAACAACGCCGAGGAGGGGCAATTAGCAATTAGCAATTGGCATATATCTCGAACAACTCAATGGAAACCCTGCTCTGCGGAAACGGAAGCAGGCGTTTCCATTTTTGGGCCACCGGTTATTAAAATGGCCGCATTCCACGCCCCCTTTTACCGCTATTGTCAGTGAGTGAGTGTGAGTGCCCCATCGTGTGGCATGGCGGAATGTTGTTTGCTTTTTTTGTGCGTTTTTCCGTTGAAAAAAACATATGTGCAAATTGCAAGGTAAACTGTTATGGCTTTGGTTGCTCTTTTGTTTCATTATGCAATCAATAGCGCTGCTTTTGGAAATTAGGAATTCAAAGCAAGTTGTAGTCGTATTAAAAATTTAATATTAGCATTGCTCACGCTCGGCTTTTATTGTATTTTAAAATTAACATGACAAATGCATAAATGACGCAGTTTTTGAAGTCACGAAAATGTATAAATTGAATAAAAAGAATACTACAGGTTTAAAATGGATTATTTCTTGGTAAATAAATAACTTTATAGCTGCATAAATAGCACCATAAATTCGTAATAAATTTGATTTATTTATTGGCCTTTTAAAAGTGTCAAAAACACACACAAAAACTATAATGCCTTCATTTATTTTATATCTTCTACAAAAGATCTTTTCATCCTTTGGCCCCTAGGCTAAACTCTATAAAGGTTTTCTTTTTACAAATATTTAAATTCTTTTTTCTGATATTTGCAGTTTCATATCAGTTTGCATTGGGAAATCTTTTAGGCACACACAATTGATAGAGGGAAATGTGATGGGAAAATGCGAAGAGAAAAACCCAGTTAAGGATGAAGAGATACGGTTTGGAAAAGGCAGCTGCAAAGGGAAAATCAACAAAAAATACACAAAAAGATATGTCGTCTCATTCCCAAGTTGGACAATTCCCACTGCCGCCCACTTTTCTCTCCACTTTTGGTGTTGTTGTTGCTGCTGCTTTTCAGATAAGCTTTGACATACATACACCCACATACTCACAGGTTACAGGTAGCACTCGATAAAGGAAATAGAGTAATTGGAAAAATATAGTTTAAGTAGCTTCGCGAACTATTAAAATGTATAAAAAGATTTCTTTATTTTTTGGATCACTTTAAAAAATATATATAAACCAGAGTCTCCACTGTCCCTTAAAGTGCCGCCTGCATTGAAGCGTTGAAATTAGGCTACCTTTCGTACGAATACGAATAGAAGCACAAACAAAACTAGCCAAGAGCAAAAAAAAAAAAGAATCCAGGGAAAAGGGGATTTTGAGGTAGCAAAAAATAGAGGAAAAATACAGTAAACCTACTGCAAATGGGCTAACAACTATTTGGCTTCATGATCTTCTTACCATAACTGGGCTTCTCGCAGCGAGTGCTCCAATTGTGGTCAATTGTTGGTCAACAGCAGCGGCAGCGGCCAGTTACATAATAAAGAAGAAAATGACAACTGCGAGGGAGGGAAAAAGTATCTAGCATCTTTAAGCTGTGTGCTGTGTGTATCTCGTGGATGTGTGTCACTCTGAGGGAATAACTTTAGGAGAAAATGTGACACAAAGAATAACAACGAGGAAAATCTTTGACTCATTTCAAATGGCGCCAACAAAGAAACTTGTAGAGAGTGTGTAAGAGTGGGGGGGGGGGGGAACTGCGGAAAATTGCTAAGAAAATGTGGTGACAAATCTCTTATTCTTTTAAAGAGAACTTGTGTCTGTGAAGGGGAAATTGTACTAGTCATTATAGGTTTATTTTAAGGGGTTTCTAAATGCGTTTTATTAATAAAAATAGCATTGAATTTAATTTATTTAATAAATATATTTAGGTCCTATAAAAGTACAAAAAAAAAAACACAAAGGCTGCCGCAATATTTATTTTAAAAAAAAAATATAATAAATGCAGTTCAAGTAACTAGATAAAATCTGGTTAAAGTCCCCCTTAAATTACCCAATTGCCTCCTCATAAAACCAAATATGATTTAATTGGCATAATTCCCTTTTGGTTAACCATCATAATTTATTCGAGTCACTGTCATTTATTAGTTTATTGTTCTTAATTATGCACCGCTGGCAATTATTCATCTGCCTTTATGGGAAAACTAGTCTCAGTCCGTCTCCCCATGCTAGCTCTTCCCACACTGCAGTTAATTAATTTCGAATTAATATTTTTCCCACTCCGCCATAAAACCGGCATACCCCGAAACAAATTACACATCATCAGAATCACAGCACGAGACCAGCAGAACATTTTTAAAGGCGCGTCATCTCTTTCCCAATTTTCTTGCTTGGGTCCCCTTTTATTTCTATTATATATTTTTTATTAGCCAAAAGGGAGAAAAACAAATGCAGGAAAAAATACAGAAAAGCAAAACCAAACAAAATAAAAATAAAGAAAAAAAAACAAGCAAAATAAAGCAGAGTATATGCAGAAAAAACAAAATAAATGAAAATAAAACAGAAATAAACAAAGCGGCAAGCTGCGCTGTCGGCGTCTACAGAGGCGCCAGCTTCGCTGCCAGCGTTGTCGTCGTCATATAATATTTTCTTTATTTCAATTTTTTTCATATTTCGTGGAGGAAAAACCTGTTTTTTGAGCTTCGTCGAGGCGACGTTTGAATGAATGCAGCTTCCAAGATTTTGGCTTCTAAAAAAGCGTCAACAACAACGACAACAGCTACAACCAAAGCGAGTGAAGGGCGCGGTAGCAACAACAACAACAACAATACTAATAATACAAAAAAAAAGAAGTAATGCTATGCGAACGCGTGGAAAACGGGTTTTCGCGAAAGTTGTTGTCATTGTTCGTGGCTGCTGTTATTGGTTTTTTTTTGCTATTCTTACTCGAGCGGCACTATATTGTTGCTGTTTTTGCAGTAAAACTAAGCTAAAATTTTAACAATAAATCTAGTATTATTAATAATAATATATCTATTATTATAAATATAGAAAAACCAATTAATTTTTCCCTAATTTTTGTCTAAAAATCTACAGCGCTTTCTAATTAAAATTTCATATTTTTCTGGCTTTTAAATAAGCTTGCAAATTTTATTACAAAAATGTCTAAAACATTAACAAAAGAAATTAATTTAATATTAATTTATAGACATAATTTTTAAAATATATTTTTCCTAGCCTTTCTTTATTTGTTTTTATTTTGTCTTCTTTAAGGCTCCCTTCAGATTCCCAGACAGAGAGAAACCCCAGAAATATCTTGTTATTTTTTTCTTATTGTTTGAAGGGAAATGGAAATGGTGAAAAGCTGCCAGTACTTGCCCAAAAAACAAGCCACAAAGTGGCAGCAAAGGAAAGTCAAGGAGTAAACGAATGAACAAAAAAACCAAAGACAGGATATTCGCGGGGATAAATTATTACGAACACGAATTATGAATGTTTAAGTGGGATTTATGTAATGGGTTTTGCAGGGAGAGCAAGAATTTCCAGTTGAGTTGCCAAGAATAATTTATAGAAATATTAAAGAAGAAATATTTGATATATATATTTTTTTAAAGATATTTATAAATCTTTCTTTTTCTTTTTATATACTACATATTTGATTCTCAATTATTTATTTGCTGAATTCTTGAAAAAACACTTTAAAAATTCCTCAACAAGCCTGCTCTTTACTTATCTCCATGATAATGCCTATATGCCCGATCTATACTAGATATATATGTATACAAGTCGCAGTTCTATGTAAAATGTCAATTGGTTTGTTCCACTTTAAAGCGCACTCGCACTTGGCTTATAAATCAACAGAAATCGCTGCTGATAACTACACCGCAAACACGACGGCGACGAAAAAACTACAACAATAACATGGGGAATTTATTTGCACAACGTGATGTGCTCAACAATTTGTTAAAATAACACGACAAAAAATCACACAAAAAAAAATACAAACAGAAATAGATTTCAGCACCTCACAAAGCCAAAGATATATAAATTATTTCAATGACTTTAAGCTGGGTATTGCATGCTACAAAATCTGTGCTGCAAATAAATAAAACGAAAAAAAAAATAAAAGACACAACATGTCAAAGCTGAAATCCCACAAAAACAAGCCAAAAGTTAATTACATTAAAAAAGAGAGTGAGAAGAAGGCGCTGCCAAATGTCAGAGGGGCTTCAAGTCATGGCAGAAAGTGAAACACTTGCGAACCGAAAAGAAAAAGTGTAACAAATTGTATGGAAAATAATTTATTTCTCCATCTTCTTCTCTCTCTTTAGCTCTTTCTCTAGTTTGCAGCTCATGCTAATTTTTATAGAAAATAGGTTTTATTTGTTGTTGCTTTCAAATTCCCCTATATATCCATTTTTTGAAGGTTATTCAGCGCTAATTGATGCCAGGCAAAAGCAATTACAGCGATTCCCAAGCTTTTATATATATTTCTTCCTATTTTCAGACCCGATTTGATTGCAATTTGAAGCCCTGAAATTAATTATAATCGTGTGTGGGCAGGGAAAATCAGCTTTTGGAAAATCTATCGAAAACAGAGCTCAAACAGCGCGTCATCAAATGCACATGCACAAAATTTTAAAATCGCATTACGTATACGCAACGTTGCGCAGCGGCAAAAACAAAAACAAAAAAATAAGGGAAAATCGTGACCGAAAAGCAGCATTTGTTTATTTTTGTGCTCTTCTGAACGAACCCCCAACACCAGCATTGAAGCATAACGTAATCATCGAGAGCCAATGACAAAATTCGATTCATTTTACAACGTGTCCATTGGATAGTTGTTGATATTGAGAAATCTGTATTGCAACTATGGATAGAGTTACTGATTATTATTTTACAAAAATAAACAAAAGAAATAAGGCATATAGAGAGGGGTTTATAGAGGAAAAATAATAATTATTATTGTAGTATTTGTTTATGTAAAAAATCAATGAATAAAATTCTAATTAAAAGTGCATTCCAAGCTGCATTCAATTTCATAATTAAACTGAGTCCGAAATGGTTAGATTTTATCTTAAATGGCATCTAAAATATTAAATGGATTTAATTATTTTTGTTGTATATATTAGATATTTCCCTAGTTAAATGGAATTTATTTTTAAAATATATTATAAATTGTTGGTAATAAATTAATAATATTTTTAGAAAGCTTCTTCACTGACTCAGAATCAATTATAAAGAAATTAGCACACAATAAGTACATCTTTCTCATTCCAAATCTAATATTCTATAAGCAAAATATGCATAAGATTTACCTAATCTAAGCACGAATTGTATTGCCATCAAATTCCCATGGAAAATCTCCAATAAATTCCAGACATTCATATTCATATTAGTCACCTGCAGCCAAGGCAATTAGAGAAGTTCTATTGGAACATTCCTCCGACTGCAAAACTTAATTGTATCCCCAAGCCCGAGCATGATTCCCCATTATTGCCCCGCAGCAAATTGCTGGCGTCTGTGTCAAAGTCAATTATGAAACCAATTTCAGAAATGATGCCCGGCCTCTCAAAGTCTTTATGTCTCCATTTCTCTATATCTCTTTCTGTATATGCGCTCGTAATTGGCCGAAATTTCGTGTGGCTAACAATTGTTTGAATTAATCTGGG